>JANKKB010027629.1:0-11399 GCA_026225775.1 Bursera palmeri | reverse complement strand
AATAAAATAGGAATCGAGTTGGTAACATTAAAACGAAACAATCAAGTGAATCTCGAAGCCTTGCCATTTATCATTATCGTTTGTCTTTTAGTCATTTATCCTGTCACTATTTTATCCCGATTTTGTAATAACCTTTTATGTTAGATTTTCCTCCCTGTGGATTCGATACCTAAGCTACGCTACAACAACCGCTTAGCCGAAGGTTAATTTTGAGCGTGATCAGCCTTCATGTGCACACAACTTGGCATTTACTTCCATGAGAGTAAAGATTAGTTTGCACTTGAACATTCCAAACTTATTGAGGAGATCATTCGTGTACTTCTGTTGGCACAAGAACAATCCTTCTTTTGTTTTCTCCAACTTGGGTCCAAGAAAGTATTTTTAAGTTCTCCAAACTCTTTGATTTGGAATCACACAAACAAACTCTATCTTATTTTCTTGGTCTCTTTTCCATCATCTTAAGTGATTATTAAATCATCCACATATACTAGCATTATTGCTAGTTTGCTATCTCATGCCTTTACGAATAAGCTTGAATTTGAAGATGCTACTGTATATTTGCCTTAGACAAGAAATTTTGCTATCTTTCTATACGCTGCACGTGGTACTTGCTTCAACCCATAAAGAGCTTTTCTCAACTTGTAGACATATTCTACAAAGCCTTATCCTCAAAACCTAGTGGTTGCTTCATAGATATCTCTCGATCTAACTCTCTATGAAAGAAAGCATTTTTCACATCCATTTGCCATAATTTCCATGATTCACTAGCTGTTAAGGCTAGTCGTACACAGATTGTGGTAATCTTGGCTATAGGTTTGAATTTTTCATTGTAATCCAGGCCTATCAACATTTCATATGATTGTATGCCTAATTTTGAGACTAAAAGGAGATGAGTTAAGGAAGCATATTTGAATCATACACCTTGAGGTTATACCGACAAGAAATGGTATTCGGTTTCATCATACAGCTTATTCAATTGAATTAGGGATTCCATATAACCTTATGCATTTTTATGTAATTAAATTTCATAGAAATAGACTTGCTATAACCAATAAATAGGGTAATAAATGCATCAGAGAATTCTGCTATCACATATTCAATGTTGGCAATTCAGTTATTTGTAGTCTAGAGAATCAAATTGCATAGCTATGTGACTCATGTGCCTTAGTTGTTTTAAATTATCAGAGTTCCTTTATCTTGATTGCTGTTAGTTCTTATTTTTATTTGTTTAGTTTAATTAGATTAATAGAATCATTCCTGAAATTCATTTGGTTCAACTTAGAATAGGTAATTGCATATTCCAATAGTTAGATATAGTAGTTCCTGTAGGTTCGATACTTGGACTTTTATCCATTTTACTATTTATACAATCTAATGTACTTGCTAGAAATACGTCAACACTTATCATATGGGAACCTCACTTGCATGTCATCCTGTATACCCATGGAGAAATGGGTGAGTGACACAGCATAGTAGAAAATCTTAACTGACACTTAACCACATGCACTCACACATTCATATAAGTCCAATATTTCAAATGTTACACAAAGCATTCACCATTCGTACACTAACATGTCATGCATGTATGTTATTCAACGTCAAATGTTATATGAGTCACTTAATATTCATGAATTAATGTATAATGCATAATCAAGAACCGATAATACATGCCACATAATTCATTGCCAGTCATGCATTCTCATAAACCTATATCGATCACCACTCACGCATCAGTTATCATGCATATCTATTAACTATTTTTACATGCCACACATATCAATCGCCATCCATGAACCAATATGTTATGTACACTCATTAATCAGCATGGAAGACTATGTAAGCCATATATAATGTACAAACCATATATATATATATATCCAATAACCAACAAAAAGACTATTCAAGTTGTCAACAATCCACAACTCATGTATATTTATTAACAAATATTATACACTACATAATTCATTCACTATCCACAAGTCATGCATTTGAATACCATGAACATTCATTAACTGAAAAAAAAAATCACAAATCAAACATTGCCCAACAACTATCAATAATGATAAGTTAACACACAATTCCAATACAAATGCACAAAATGCTTATGTCAATCGCTTTAACCATTTTAAACAAATGCCTTCGGAGCTGCATACACAATTAATACCGCAATCCAAGGTCTATATGATTTTCATTCTAGACACATTATATCCATAATAAACAATAGTCATAATTGAATAATATCCATCAACGAACATCATAAACACACATAAAAATCATTAACATTCAAGCACTCATACCTTACGATCAGCCATCAATCCGAAAATAAGGACTAGCTCAAGACATTTCCCATCCAAGCTCAACTATACCAATATATATGTAATACCTAAATGCCTCATCTGGTGTTTTCCTTGGACACGTACACAATGGTTTGTCCAAAATCTAAAACTAGAATCTCTCATCAATGTACAAATGTATCAATATGTTCATAAAAATCTATTTTACAGTCGAATGTTTTTCTTGGACCCGTATCACAACAATATTAGATGATTTGTGCCCTAGAGCATCACATTGTGAATATACGCAGTATATTCAGATTTATGTAATAAAGGAAATTGTATGTCTTTATCATTTATTTATAATTGGATTACATTATGATAAATGTCCATATAATGTGAATATGAATGATTTGATTGTGAGACAGAAATCGATTCACTAAAATATTACATCATTAAAATGTCCATGGTCGAAGTACTGTAGAGACAAGACATCCACAGTACAGATAGACTAGTATTACACTTGTACTGTTATAGAAGTATAATAGTACGATTCTCACACATTTAAGTATCAGATACTTATACAAGTGTATAGGGAAACATTGTTAGCCGTTTAGATACGGGAACATATTCTCTGGACACGGCCCGATATGGAATCCTATTGGTGTGTTACCTAAGTGTCTATGGGAGGTCCATTCAGGGTAGATGTAAGTAGTCCTTAGACCTGAGACTTATACAGCCATCTCATTTAGAGATCGGTTCACTCTGACACTTGCGTGAATAACTCTTTCTTAGTTAGAGAAACGCTAGTCGTTGGGTGCACCGATAACTATTAAGGAGTGGATGTAATGTCAAGATGGGACATATCACTCTGGGTATATGGAGATGATGTCACACTGGATTTGATGGCGATAAATCATAGGTTGGCCAGCATCCGAGAGCGTGATGAGGATTGTTCTCAGTCACGACTAGTAAATGAGAATCATATGTAAAACGAGGATCTGAATTGTGCGTCATTATTAGGGAAGACACATTCCATCCCTAGACCATATACATGACATTTGGCATATGACTGAATTACATAGAACTACGCCTGATAAAAGTTATGTGGCTTTATGCACACTTTCGGAGAATTAAGGGGCACAGTGCTTTGCTAGAAGTCAACCATGCCTTGTAAATCATGGGCTCGACATTTTATATTCGGGAATACGGATGGTCCACGCGTGACGATTTACAGTCAACATATCAGAAAGCCTAATGGGTCGTACTTCGAAGATTCATCGATGATAGATTGATACGGGAGTTACGATAGTATTTTTAACCTAGGGTGAATAGTGATTTTGTGAAAAGTATTTTTTACTACTCACATGAGCTTTTTTCATGGGCCTAAAATTAAATGGGCTTAAAGTCTAAATGGGCCAAGTTAGTAAATTGGATTACTAAATAAAATTGGGCTTTGACTTTTAAATTGGATTTGATCCATTTGACAAAGTTTAGAAACTTTACCAATTAACCCAAGCCCATTAGGCCTGATGACTAAAAGACAGAAAATCAACTTAACTGGATTTAGTTGATATTAGCCAATTGGAATATTCCTTACTTAGTTGCTAAGCTTGAATTGTTATTGTCTAATTTTATATGGTTAGAATTAATTGAATTTATATGGCTTAGATTAATCTTGGAATTAATTATGTGTATTCATTCACACCTATGCCATATAAGTTAAAATGTTTTGGAAACAATTTCTCCCTCCCGTTATCTCTTGTCTTGGTCGAATGCTTTCCTCTTGCACATGGGTACCGAATTTTGCTCTCTAATTCTCCAAGTGATTGTGCTTCATTTTCACTTGTTTCTCTAGCAAAGAAATCATCAATCTAAAGGTGATAGAGGTACTTAGCCATTAGAGGGAGATTCAACCAAAGAAGGGTGGCCGCTAAGGAAAAAGTGGTGGAATTTTGACCAAAAGGAAGGCTTACATTGCTTGGAGTTTTATAAGTATTTCAACCATGAATTAGATTCAATTTCACCTTAATTGCATGATCCTAGGATAGAATCCAATAAGTAGCCTATCCAAGGCTTAATACTAGAATCTCCAAATTGGTGTTCCCCTTAGACTTATGTCACAACAACCTATCTAAGGTCTAACACTTTCTTTTCCATTCCAATAGTGTCTATGGGTAACACACAAAACTACCCAATCATGAGTTCTATATAATACCATCAACCCAAAATCACAAACCACATAAATTAGTCATCACTTATACACAACTTGATCATATCATTCATTGATTAGCAATAATAAAAAGTCAAACGTGCAAAATCCAAGCACAAGTATACAAATATGTTTATGGTAATTAATTCCACCACCTAGTGTTTTCCCTTGAACCTTAAATGGCCTACCATAAGGTCCAACACTAGTCTATGGCCAATGTTTCTACTTAACCCAAAAGAACCAATCAATCATCATTTCCTAATCCATGAGTTAGTGTATCAGCAAATTACTCAATTTAGATTCCAAATTTTTCAATTATCATCTTGGACCCTTTGTAGGTGTATGCACAAACTGCTAAATTCAAGTCCACACACAAATCAAATACGCAATCCTAATCTCTCGTGTTCGCGCACTCACAAACCACTAAACCCAAGTCCGCACACATTTCTATATTCATCCATACACACGAAACTACCAATCCTAAGTCTCATACAATCTTAAAAATTACCATTCTGGACCCTTGAGTTGGTGCACACATAATCCACTCAACTCAAGTCCTATACAACCAAACAATCACTCCATTTAACCAAGGAAGAATTCTGAAACTTATTAACAAATTTGAAAAATCACTAAGAATTATTAAAAAAAAAAAAAAAAACAATTTGAGTGAGACCATAGGGAAATGAAAGCTTAATAAATGGGTAATCCCAATTTGAGTGAGACTATTAGGAAATAATTAAAAGCTTAATAAATGGGTAATCAAATAAAAATATTGGTTTTGCAATACATTCTAAGTGCATTTGCACAGGTTTTTGAAATAGGTCATTGTGAAAAAAGAAATTCCAAGATTTGTAGTAAAATTTGAAGAATTTTTAAAAATCGTTCAAAACTACTATAGAGGTGATACAACTTGGAAAATAAAGCTCATTGAGTCTATTTCAAGGTACAAAAATCAGTTTTCCAAGAACACTCTCCAGTTGGTACCATTTTCTAAAAATGCACATCAGGTCCGGTAAACTAGTGAACATTTTAGTTCCTGGAAGCAACTTCGAAAATTCATAAGAATTTTATTTTATGGCCAAATCTAACCAAAATAGTGGCAAATCGAAGCTTGGCATGTCTATTTTCCAAATTCATAAAAATATTTCCAAGAAGACATATCAACTGATGCTAATTTTCAAAAATGTCAACTGGTTCAAGTGAATAGAAAATTCCAGTTTCAAGTAAACAACTTCAAAAATTCACTAAACTAGTTGCAAAAATCGAAGCTTGACGTGTCTAATGTCCAAAATCGGTAAAATATCTCCAAGAAAATGTTGGTCCTCCTTGCCCAAGATCAATATGATTTTATCACCATGGGTGGGTTTTATAGGCTTAAAAAACCAACCACTTCATGGATCATGAAAAGGAGGTCAGTGCATGCAACATAAATAGTTGAATATAAAAGACTACCTTTCAATGGGATTCAAGTTACATTATAATCACAAGCTTTCTCATATTTGACATTATTTCACTCAAAATGAAGCATGAATGGGCGTGTAAGCATGTAAAACTATTGTATGTGTAATTAATTGAGAGAGAAATGTAGACAATTGAAAATGAAAACACAAGTGATGATGTTTGAGAGCAGTGGTGGCAAGGGAAGGGGAAAAAAGAAGAAGATTATATAAAATGAGGCATTGTGGGGTTTTTATACCTAGGGTTGCAAAGTTTAACCCTTGAAAATACCCTAATGCCCTTTTTGCAAAGCTTAATATTTTAATTGGGCCAAATGCAATTCGATCCACTCCGAATTTGCCACTTTAGCCCAATTTAGAATGGACCCTTTGTTTTAAATAACAAGCCCACTTATTTTACAACAAAGGCCTAAGCCTTTTCAAAAACAATTTTAGTCATAACCTAAGCCCAAGTCATTTTTAATTTAAAAGAAAACTAATTATGCATTTTTTTAAAAATAAATCTAATTTATAGAAAAGAATGCAATATTATTAAAAAACATGAATCAAATTCATCAACCCCATATGCTCAATTTTGATAAAACATCAATCACAATTCACTAAACTAAAACTTAACCTAAGGGTAAAATCAAATAAAACCCAATAAAATTATAATTCTCTCTTGGCATTCAACAAATATTTTGAGTGAATAATAAAGCAATTCAAGGGATCTAAGGGAAATATCTGATTACAAGCTCCAACATATTGGATCATCTTTCGTGCTTCGTTAGTTCGTCTTCTCCGTCACCGAAAATGATTATTTTTTACTGGATTTGAGTTTTTGGCTTGGAATTTGTTATTTCTAGTGTTTAAATGCGTGAAAATAGTGTTTGAATGATCTATTGGAGTAGTTTAGATAATTTTTTTGAGTTGAAAAGTGTTGGAATCATTGCCAGATAACCCAAGAGCTGCTGAAAATTGTATATGCAATTTGGACCATTAGGATCATACGCTCCTACGGTCTAGACCTTTGGTCTTAATAGTGACGATGTAATTGAAGGAGTAAAACAATATATTTAACTTTTCTACAATTATCAGTATCCCACGAGGATATTTATGTAAATCTATTGCCAAATGGATATAATTTAAAGGATATATTTTTTAATCTGATTAAAATTGTTAAGTCATCTCGTAATTAAAATATTTAATTTAAGAGTGCAATTTTAACCCTATAGTGGAGTTGGCCAGAGTTAACCGACTATGCACCCTTCTTTTCTCTTAGGGACAAAATTTTAATAAAAGAATGCTTAGTAAACATGTGGGTGCAATTAGAATTTCTTTTATTTACATTTACATCTTTTGCATATTGCAGCTGTAATAGACTTTTTTTTTCTCTCTAACCAACCACATCAAATAATCTTGGCATATTCACAAATACTCACTTTTCATAGATTATCACCATTCATTTAACATTTTCATTTTCAATCACCCTATTAATCCTTTTATTTTTTCTATTGTTACTTTAAAAAAAATATGTACTTTCCTTAATACTTCTAAAAAAAATTGATAATTGTATGTTTAATCAAAAATAGTATGTTCAACATATAAATAAGTAACACTACCCCTTCCAAAAAAATTATATAAATATCTCATATCAAATAATGTATCAAATGATATGGTATATATTACATATCATTTAACATATTATTGCTTCATCCATTTAATTACATCACTTGACATATCACTTGAAATAAGACTTGAGATAATATTTTTAAAAGAGTAGTATTTTTGTAAATTAACAATTAAACTAATTGATTAAATATGATATCTAGCATATTGAAAAATAAATTCAAAACAATGAAATCTTTTTTTAATTAAATAAAAATTTAAAATAACAATTCATCCTCACTTAAAAAAAAGGCGTAGGTTATATATAATGAGAATAGGTGGGGATAATTTAGTTTTACTCAAACCTATATCTTATATGATTACAATTTTATCTTAAATAAATTGAGATTTAGGTCTAGTGAGATAAAAAGTAGGGCAGAAGAGAATTATCAAAATTAATTATAAGAATAATTCTCTTGAGGTAGGCTAAGGAGAAACAAACTTACCTGCTTCACATGTTTGAGAAAATATTTCCTTTTATGTATGTGAATGATTGAATGAAAAAAAAATATTTATATATTTTATTGAACAAATTTCAATTTTCTGATACGATATTTTCTAAAAATATTGTATGAATAATATGCATGAAAATAAAATAAAATCTGCCAATACTGTACCAATACAGTATATTAATTACTCCGACTTACATTTAAAGATTGAATTGATAGATAACATTCTTCGATCAATGAATGGAAGGAATCACTTTTCGTTAACGCGGTAAAGAAAACAGAATTGAGGGAACATGTTCCCTGTCGATTTAATTACTTTAATTCCAAGAAAAGCATATATTCACTCTAGAATGAAAATGAACTAAAACAATATAATTTCAATTGCAACGGGAATCCAAGGTTGATTTTTCTGTAATATATATATATATATATATATGAATTAACACTAACAACATAAATAGTAAGATGGTCATGATAAAATTTGTCTATTTTATTTTAACCAAACTTAGATCATCCAAATGAAAAAAAAAATCAATTTTAATGTTAGATTAATTTTATTATGATCTTAGTGTTTCTGAAATATTTGCATTGCATAAAGTCAATAGAGATTGTATATGGTTATGATCTATAATTTTTTACATCCAGGGTTCCTGTAGGTTATCTCCTATCCTAAATTTTTTTACAATTATATAGGAAGATAGTATAGCATGCATTGCTCAAGTCAGAGGAGGATATATTAAGGAGACAAAACCAAACATATTTCTTCAAAATTCTTTTATACGCATGACTTCAAGAAAGCCAAAAAATTGATGTGAACCAGATATATTCTAAAGATAATTTTATAAATTTATTCACTAAAATATTAGTAATATCAACATTTGAGAAATTGATATACAAGATTAGTATTCAGTGGCTTAACAGGCAATAAACTTGATGAATGATCTTTTGCCATGATCATTGAAAGCGTTTTTGGACACATCAACATTATACTTTTTTTTCCCTTATACTAAGTTTTGTCCCCCTAGATTTTCTTGGAAAAGTTTTTAATAAGACAATATTAAACACGTCCAATATCACTCTATGATTTATTATATAATTATATTTTCTTTGTCTTGGTTTTAATCCTATTGGATTTTTTTCTTAATAAAAGTCAAATGTAATTATTTTAATTGGTGGAATCTAATGGGGAGCATTACATATTATTGTAGATTTCCACTTCTTTAAATAACATTTGTGTTACCTATTTATTGGCTTAGTTATAGGCAAGCTTTGATTGGTTTGTATTTCAAAAAATTTGATTGGTTGATAAATTGGCAACTTCTAATTTGCTAGATTTAGTGGCCCACTTCTTTTCTCACCATTCTTCAAACATCTAGGAGGAATATGAGTTAATATACAATTGAGTCAGTTTGCTCCTATTATACCGTAAGCTTTTGCACATAACCTTTAACCATTTGTCCTAAAATATATATATTTCTAAAAGGGATTGGTTCAAGACCAATTTGTCTCATGTACTTCTTTCTTGTAGAGATCTCAAGCGTCCAACCAAAATCATAACCATGGGTTTAAGCAGTGGAAGCCTGCCCGCTCAACAGACCCGGCTTCTACAAAACTTAATAGTGATTCTTTATAGCCCTAACTTTTTCCTTGGGGACAAAATTGTAATAAAAAAATAAAAAAGAAGATGCTGCTTAGTAGACATGTGGGTGCACTTAGAATCGCTCTTAGAAAAGAATATTTGGTAACTATATGTTTACACCAAAATTAACATGCTAGGGTTTTGACTAATACTATATCATATTTTATTCAATATATTAATGAGTAACACTACTCTTTAAAAAAAAAAATTGTACAAAAATCTCATCTTGAATAATATATCAAATGATATTGTATATATTATAATGTCATTTAACGCATTGACATCCTTTATATAATCATCTTATTTGACATATCACTTTGAATGAGATTTGAGATAATATTTTTGGAAGAGTAGTATTTTTTTAAAATTAACAATTAAACTACTTGATGAAATATTATATATAGCATGTTGAAAAATAAATTTAAAACGATGAAATCTTTTTTTAATTAAATAAAAATTTAAAATAACAATTCATCATCAATTAAAAACAAATGTAGGGTATGATGAGAATATGTGGGGATAATTTAGTACTACTCAAAACTATATTTTACATGATTACAATTTTATTATAAATAAATTAAGATTTAGGTCTAGTGAGATAAAATGTAGGGCAGAAGAGAATTATCAAAATTAATTATAAGAATAATTCTCCTTGAGGTAGGCTGAGAAACAAACTTACCTCCTTCACAAGTTTGAGAAATATAAGGATCTTTCCTTTTATGCATGTGAATGATTGAACGAAAAAAAAAAAATTAATATGATATACTTGCATATTTTACTGAACAATTTTAATTTTCTGAGATATGATATTTTTCGGACAATCTTGTATGAATAATATGCAAGAAAATAAAATAAAATCTGCCAATACTGTACCGATATAGAATATTACTGCCGACATTTAAAGATGGTCGGCAAAGCAAAAAGATGCGTTTGAAGCTTTTCAATGAATGAATTGAAGAAATCACTGTTCTCTAACGCGGTAAAGACAACAGGATTGAGGGAACATGTTCCCAGTTGATTTAATTACTTTAATTCCAGGAAAAATCAAATAACTATTCTGAGCTGGGTTTTTTTCAATTGAACAACAAAGAGATAAAGCTTAATTAGTAAAAATATCACTACGGCAAGTTAATGGCTTTGGTGGCTTCTTCTTCTTCTGGTTCCGCCCCTGCTCCTCAACTAAAACACGATGTTTTCCTTAGTTTCAGAGGTGCGGACACGCGGGACAATTTCACCAGTCATCTGTATGCAGCCTTGTGTCATAAGAAGATCGATACTTTCATTGATGATGAACTTATCAGAGGAGAAAAGATTTCTCCATCTCTTCTTAATGCAATTGAAGGATCAAGTATTTCAGTTGTCATTTTCTCACAGTGCTACGCCTGTTCCAGATGGTGCCTTGATGAACTTGTTAAGATCATGGATTGCAAGGACCGGTATGGCCAGATTGTAATACCAGTTTTCTATCATGTAGACTCATCACATGTAAGGAATCAAACTGGGAATTTTTGGGATGGATTTGCTAAGCTTGAAGAACGTTACAAGGATATGTTGGAGATATTGCAGACATGGAGGGCTGCTTTGAGGGAAGCCGCTAATCTATCTGGCTTTGATTCAAATGTCATTAGGTAACAATTAACGTATTGTTATTTCTTTTATGTTTTAATTTTCTGCTGATTTTTTATTTTAATTTTTTAAATCCTTTGTCAGGTTAATTTACTG
>JANKKB010027628.1:0-11392 GCA_026225775.1 Bursera palmeri | reverse complement strand
TTTGGGTTCATTGTAAAGCATCCCTAATTAGATAGTTCTCTTATATTCCTCTCTCATTCTTTCTCTCTAGAATTAGTGAAAATTGTTTGTAAGCTAGGTTAGTTTTAGAGCAAGGCTGAGAGGAGCTTGATTGTGTAGTTTTTATGTTTTCCTTCTTTGATTCTTATGAAAGTGTTTTAGTGTTATAATTTTGTTTTTGAGAAAACTCTTTGTTTATCATCATTGTTGTGATAATCTAGAGGTTATGATCTTTGATTTCATATAAATTCAGTCATACTTTCTTTATATGCAATTTGTTAGATTATAATCGCACTATAAGTATTTCTTTTATAAGTTCATCTTTTACTATGATATTGTCATTTTGATATATTATTGATTTTTGATAACTCATAAGAATAAATCATCTTGTTCTTCATTGAAAAGATTTCTCAAAACAAATATCATAAGTTTTATCTTTGATCTTCAACGTCATATTTTCTGATTGTTTGTTTACAATGTGAAATATGCAATTGAGTAACAAATAAGAATCAAGTTGGTAACATTTAAATGAAACAATTAAATAAATCTCGAAGCCTTGTTATTATCATTCTTGTCTATCATCATCACAAATCAAACTTATTTTCATTTAATTGTTAAACGTTTTTGTTGATATATTTTTCTCCCTATAGATTCGATACCTAAAGCTACACTCCAACAACCGTTTAGCCGAAGGTTAATTTTGAGCATTATCAATCAACTTGCAACTGATATGGACTTGTAACATGGAATGATGAACTTGTAAATATAATGTTAAATGGTAATAAATGAAATAAAACTTGCAACAAATCAAAACAAGCCTAGAATTGAGAACGCAAAATTTAAAACATGACACATTAATGTTGTTTAATTAATTAATTAATTATCTTTAATTAAATTTTCAACTTTTAAAAGTCTAACTAAATCTTTAAGTAAAATACTGTTTTTGGTAAATTTTCTGTTAAATATTTAAATTTCCCCTATTTATTATAATACATTTATTTATATGATAAGAAAATTATTTGTTGAATGTTTAACTTATTTAACAAATTTATATTAAAATATTTTTAAAATTTTGAATCAAAATATTTGTTGTCTTTAAAAATATAATATTATATCTTTCGTAAGATAATAAATTATGTTAACTGGATATTAGAGATTAACATATTAATCTTTTAGATGTTTAATTACAAATAATTATTAAATATTATTTATTTCTTTGGAAAATGGGATGTGTTGATACACCACATGTTTTGTGGGATTTTCTTTTACAAAATATAGAAAATAAACAGTATTATTATATCTTCTTATTGGTAATACAGTAATATATGATAATTTGACTTCTTGCCTTATTGGTCCGTCAGAAGACGTATTTGAAACAAAGAGTTAACTAGGGTAATTTGCAACAAGGGTCAGATGAGAGGCTTCTCAACCATACTGAGTCACTTGCTAATGGTTGGCCATTCTCATTTCTTTGCCATGTCCATAGTGCATGGCTAGCATTTATCACCTCCAGTTGCCCATGCCCATGGCTCGCCTCTCTAAATATTGATATTTCAGGTTTTGGATCTATGAACCTGAAAATACACAAAAAGAATGAGTCAATTCCTGCTGCTTAATTATTTACAAAATGGGAAATTTGGTCTCATTTTCTTGAAATTATCTAGTTTAGAATTCCCTTTTACTTATATATATAATTAATCTTAATTATAATGCCAATTAATGCAGTAATAACCGTTAATCTGATTGGTAACAGACAAATTTTTGTTGTTATAATAATAATAATGATTACAATAATAACAACAACAATAATAATAATAATAGTTAGTGTGTATTGGTTTCTGAAAACAAATTAACTTACTTGGAGGCAAGGCCTTCACGGTTGCCACCCGTGCCAGCGGTTATGTGCACTGCACCGCAGGGATTAGCCTTCCCATTGAACACACGAGTCTGAAATAAGATAGAACAGAGAATCATTAATTAAATTAAGATAATTAAGGAATTATATATATTGTAAAACTGATTAAATAATATATATATATATATCGTATGAATTGCTTACAAAGCGCTCATAGGCATGTACATGACCAGCGAAAACAACATCAACACGAGCCTTATAAAGCAACTCTTCCATAGATTTCTTCATATCATCCGATTCAGTCTCACCCTGATGTGCAGTGTTGGAATTGTACCAGGGTGCATGAACCACCACAACTATCCATGAAGTTCTTCCTCTATCAACCTTTTTCAGATTTTCTTCTAGCCATTTATACTGCTCCGAATTTTGATCAAAATCAGTGTAAGATCCCAACATAACAACATGCACTCCAGAGACGTCGAAGGAATAGTACAGATTAGAAGTGGAACCACTTTGCTCGAATGGCATGCGCCATCTTGCATTATAAGCTGTGAAAGGGTTAGGATGGATCAAGGGTAGCTTTTCAATCTCGTGGTTGCCTTGTGTAACCATCCAGGGCCTTTGGCTGGCTAGTGGCTCCACCAGCCGCCCAAATGAGTCCCAAAGAGGTTGAACAAGATCAGCATATGATAAGTCTCCTGGCAGGATCAAGACGTCGTACTTAGATTCTGCTACGTGCTGCAAGGTTGAGTTCGTGAACTCAGTCTGCCCAAGATCACCTACAACTGCAAACTTGATTGGAAGCTGAGAAGGTGGGGTTTTAAAGGTGAATTCCTTGTCTGAGAAATGGCCACAACGGTAGTAATATGTTGTATTAGGCTCCAATGAACCAGTCACCACGTCATGAATTTGACCAGATTGGTACAGCGAAAACCGATATGATGATGACCTTCCATGTGCAATGTGGTCATACACACCTGGAGTCGTGCCGTAGTTAACAACTGAAGGGGTTTCCACTCTTGTAATCCATGATATTCTCATTTTGTCCTCACCTACTAGTGATATATGTACCTGCACCACACAGGAATTTTATAATTTTTTGTACTAATGGGTGTGAAGTGAAATTTTTTGTGCAGATATCCTCACCTGCCCATCTCATAATTATTATTAATTCTTTCTCTAATGCAATAGACAATCGAAGCACATCAATCAATCAGATTAGGCACAAATTAAAGCATGAAATTTCCGTAAATGCAAAGTTGAATGGCGACGTTTGTTATTTAATAAGAGTAAGTCACTGCTTCAACAACTCTAATCTTTTCCTCCACGATACGCGAATTTTATAAAAGATTCACTTTCCAACACCAATAGAGGGTTAAATTCCTCGCAAACCCTTGTGGTTTACTAAAATTATCACTTTATAGAATTAGTCACTGAAATTTCTTGCCATTAGTTTTTTCCATTAACTTTAAATAATATTGGATCATTAATCGATTATTATTTTAATCCAAAATGATATTTTATATACATATATGCATATATGTATGTATGTATTTATGTATGAATATTATTTCTAAATTTAAAATTATTCATTTTATTCTTTAATTTTTTTTGGTAAAAAGATTAACTTTGTTATATTTCTTTAATAGATTAATCAACTTAAAACTTAAAATTATATTATATAATATAAATCATAGTAAAATGATAAATTTAAAAATTAAATATCTAAAATAGATAAAAAAAAATTATAGTTAAAATAAACAATGAAAAAAACCATCGGCAAGGGGTGTAAGTGAGTGACTACTCCTTGACAAAAGGGAGAGAAATTAATTATATAAGACTACGAGGGCGTGTAATTATTTAACCTTGGAGTAATTGGAAGAATTTTCAAACCCAATTACCAGAATTCAAGAATTTAGTATTTGGTAAGTGAACAAATAGTGGAAATTTTCTTTGTTTTGGTAAGGCTAATTTAATTTGGTAATAGACCTTAAATGCATGGATTCTTCTTTATCGACATTCTCTTAAATGCCCACTTTCTGAACGTTAATTTTCCAAACAGAAACTAAAATGAATGGATGGATCAAAATTCATTATGAAATCCTCAGTTTGACGAAGTAAATTAAACACAGAAATGATCTCTTGTTTGTTGTATTGCTATCGAATAGATGATATTAAAGCCAGAAACCAAGAAAATACACAAACACAAAAAGAAAGTAATGGAATGGAATGGAATGGAATGAATTTTGATTTACCTGTTGCTGAGAAGTAAAATGATGGAAGATGCGGTGCATAAGGGCCTGACGCCGGGATGGGCGATTATATGTGTCTGTGAGAGCACCGCCTATCAACCACGCAAAAGTCATGGCAAATGCCAACTTCATGGGGTTCGAAACAGCCATGGCCATGCTGCCACCTGCGAGCTGCTGAAAGTAATTGAACTAAAGGATCGATTTCACTAGAAGAAGCTCCAAGAGGACAAAATTAAAGAGCTTCTCGATCTCTCGCTCTCAATTTATATCTACTTTTTCTTCCAAGAATTCTCAAACCGGCACACAATCACTTACGTAGCGACGTAAACCTTTGCTTTCATTTCACACGTGAGAGCATAGTTACCATGTTTACAATATGTAATAGCATCGATGACTCCCCATTTCTCACTCCACTTTGCATTTTCAACCGGCAAGAGGCAGGGGAATATCTTTGTAGTAAATAAAATAATATTATGTTTTACATAGTAATATTTTATATTTTACTAAATGAAAATTATACTTATGCTATTTATATATAATGGCATACGAGACAGATAGAGATGAGGAGTATTAAATCCATACCCACCCCATTCTAACATGAGGATTTAATTCTCACCTCAACCCTAGCTACTAGATCCCCCATAGAGAGCAACCCCAACACCACTTAATAGAGGAGCATTAATTTTCCACGAGTTCTAGACCCCAAATGAAATAGTAAAATTGTTCAATTTTAATTGGCTTCATTACGTAAACAAATATATAAAGAGGACTCGAAGACATCTCATCTAACGCCGGATTGAGAGGAAAAGACTTTTTTTTTTTTTTTTTTTGGTTTTAATTTTTTCACACACTGATGTGTTGACTCTAGAGAATTGAAATGGATTGCATCTCCACTTTCAACCCATTATTTACTTAACAAGGAATGTTTCATTTACACACTTTTTAAAAAAATTGTCAACATGTTCCTATAATTTCGTACATATAGAAGTTGAAAATGAAAACTGGTCCTGATACTTACTGAGTATCGTACATGTATTACGTTTTTAATACAACGTATTATATACATTTTGCTTTATTTATTATCGTAAAGAAAATAAATAGATACAAGACATGATAGTTGTCCGGCTTCGTTAATTTGGTTGGAAGGTTTCGTCACCGTTTGGGTGGTTGTTTACCTGTCGTTGACTTGCGAAGTGTCGTTTTGCGGCCACCGTACGTGACTGCCTTTTTGAAATTAATTTGTTCGTTGGAAATGTTTTTATAGACCCTTAAGTTTCTACAAGTAACATCGGACTCCTTATTTTTAAGGATAACACACAGCATTTTATATAAAGATATTAATATTCTTTTTGTCCCATCGTACTATAAAAAAAATGAAAATATATAAATATAGTTTACAAAAATTATAAATTATAAATTAGTATAAGATTAATTAGAAAACGTAAATTTATATAAAATGTATGAAATTATAAGCTTAATTATCCAAAATTATAAAATATAAAAAAAAATAGAATTAATACCAAAAAAATAATGATATTTAAAAAAGATAACACTCTTTTAATGACACTCACAAAACAATAATTTTTATACTTTCCTATGACTGTAATAACAAAACTTTAACAAATAATAATGAATATCTATGAAGTGTTTTTTTTATTTGTTTTCGTTTTTGGAAATAAAAATATTTCCATTAACAGATAATATGGTTAATAAAGTCCATGAACCCAAGAAGGGAATCAGGGGGCCTGGGTCCCTCATAAAACGTAGCCACTTAATCTTAAATATCTATTATACCTTTCCTTGACAAAAAAACACTAATTTCCAGATTTACTCTATTAAAACTATACTTTTTTTTTTCTTTTATAGTTTGTAATTTGATTTACTAAAACAATACAAATTCTTTTTTTTTTTTTTTTATGGATGTTTATTGTTAGGTACACCCGAATTTTAATATGATTTGACGGATACTTGTGAACGTAATGGTCGCACTCGAGAGTCAAGAGTCCAAATTGAGAGACTGTGGTATGTGGACAGCCTAATCATAGGGCGTGTCCACAATTTGACATTTACGGTAGGATAATCCAATTGAGAATTAAATTATTAAAAAGTTTGTACCAACCTCATCTTAACAAGAGTCTATTAACCATTGTAATAAGTGTTGAAGGGAAAAATCAAATAAATGTATTATTTAAAATTTTCAATAATTGACGTAATATTAAATTTGTTATTTGCTATTGATAAAAATAYAGGTAATTGTTAAACCTATTGATAAAAATATAGGTACTTTTTTTTTCTTTTATAGTTTGTAATTTGATTTACTAAAACAATACAAATTTTTTTTTTTTTTTTTTTTTTATGGATGTTAATAATTAACTTGCCGAGGACAAATATAAATGAGTATTTTATTGAATAAATTATCATTTATTTTTGGGACGTAAGGGTTTACTACATCTCTTCATCTAAGTGTTCTCTTATTTTATTTTTTAATAAATTTTACTTTAACACGAAAGTTTATCAAAAGAATTGTAAAAGAGATTGTCTTTTAGATAAAATATTAGTCCACATCTGATGACAGCAATGTCACAATATTTTAAGAAAATATAGGTGCCATTCTATGCTGTCATGTGGCTGTGGAAGCACTTTAAAAAATTGCTTTATGTGGTACATTTGTATTCGAAATTAATGACACAATAAAAATTGATATATTAATTTGGTATGCCTGGCATTTAGTTTATAAAGAAAAGGATTATTGATCCAAATTTCAAACTAGATATTATATTATCGTTTGTAAACAAACTTTCCATTGCAAGTACATTGTAAAAATTGATATTATATTATCATAAAAATTCTTTTGAATTGAATGATTTTTTTTTTTTTTTTAAAGTCATGTGGATAACTAGAAGAACATGTTTATTATTATCCATTTTTTCCTCGGTGATCCATTATAAAGAGCAGTACCAAAAGGCAAGGGGGAATCAAAAACAGAAACTAAAAAAAAAAAATTCTTTTTAGTTGATAATGATTTATTCCTTTTGCATACTTTAAATGCCCAAAGGCAACATTGACGAAATTTATAAAAAGTCAGAATTATCCTTATAAAAAATTATATTGAATTAATTATATTTGATTATACTATTGGCATATTATAGTAAACATGATTTTTACAATTAATATATATTGAATTTAATAAATATATATTCTAATTATAAATTTATTTTATTTTACAAGTATTTATTTAATATTCTTTTATAAAGTTTAAATTATTTTATAGATATATATCTATTTTGGAATTATAATATTACTTATACTTTTCATTATATTAAGTTTTTAAAATATTATAAATGTTATTATTTATATAAAATTATAAACTATTTGTATAGAAATTATTTGAAATAATTCAAAAAAGAAAAAGAATATTGACTATTTATCTAACAAATTAGAAACAACTTATTTCTAGAGCAAAAGCAATCCCAATCTGTCCTTAAATGTGAGTGGTGTTCACCCTTATTATATAGCATTACTTTAGGATAATAAAAGAGCTTTTGTTAATTATCACGAATTTGGTTATATAGCATCACTACATTTAGATTTTATTATTATTATTATACAAATAATGACATAAATTAATTTCGATGGCGATTAGATTATGTAAACTTAACCATTGAGATTAAATATGAAATTTGTTATTTCTAAATGTATTTATTATACAAATAAGCTTCAACTTTTACTCATTAAAAATGCATAACTTATATAAGAAAATTGTGCTATGGATGTTTCCCTTACTTTGACACAAGGCAATGGTGCTAATTATTTATATCTTCTTGTAATCAATGAAAATAAAAAACAAAAGTTAAATGTTGAAGTTTCAAAGTGGCTGACCATTATGTGCTACAGGTAGACTATGTTTATTTTAACAGTCAAACATCGATGATAATTAAGTATG
This sequence comes from Bursera palmeri, assembly GCA_026225775.1. Classification (NCBI taxonomy): domain Eukaryota; kingdom Viridiplantae; phylum Streptophyta; class Magnoliopsida; order Sapindales; family Burseraceae; genus Bursera; species Bursera palmeri. The sequence continues at coordinate 3,324 of JANKKB010027628.1, read as the reverse complement.
AGTCGTTCTATTATTCATGTGTATTACTGAAATAATATGTTTGCCATTTTTGTTGTTTGGAAAACTATATATAGTTGGACAGTAGAATAAGACTTTTCAATAAACACAAAAAATATGATTCATTTTAGGTCAAGTAAAATTTTACGTACTTAAACGCATTTAGGGAATGCAATGAAGAAATTTCGAGTTTAAGCAAATAAATATTTTTGTAAGAGTATTAGCTCATATATATTATATAAAAATGTTGACCTATATCAAGATAATAATGTGAAGAACTAACTTGGAGTTTATTATTAATTATCATCTTAATTTTTAATTGATAAATATATCATAAACAAATTGCCAATATGGAGTTGCGCAACTTAAGTGGCCATTTTTTACAACCAATTAAGATTGACTCAATAGATCTTAAGACTTTTTTTGAATTTAATTTAAATCATTTACATATGTTTCTTCAAAGAATGTGGACTTGCAAATTACCTCCAAATGTTTTTAAATGAGATATGTTTGGTTGATGACCAAGTACAATTTACAACAAGAGTATTGATGATATGCAGTACGTTTAGGTGAATTAACATCAGAATAATGTAAAATTATTGTTAGTTTCCATCCAAGATCACAATTAGGAATAATTTGCACATGAAAAAGAGTTGAAATACTCACATAACTCCAAGCTAGTAAAAAATATGCTACCAAAGAAAAGAGTTGATGAAAGTTGATTCTCCTTGCTCCAATCTACTCCTCTAATGGCTAATAACACTTATGCTCCAACGAACTTCACTTGAATTGCTAGATTCCCTCAGAATTTTTTCAAAATTTAAACTTGAGAGAGCAAAGGAGTGATAGCCGAATTTTGCTTGAAGAGAGAGAGAGAGAAAATACTTTTGTTTTCTTTTCAAAAAGAAAAAAAAAAGGTAGATGAGTTATTTCTATTTATTATGCAATTTGGCTTTTATAATGAGGGAAAATATCAACTAAACCCTTACATTTTTGTGACCTAATTATCAAGCCCTTAATTACAATAATTAAAGCTTAATGGGCTTGGCCCATTTGACTTTCAATAAGCCCAATTGAATTTGTTGAATGAATCGAATCCGATAACCAAGTTGAGGCCTAAAACTAGTTTAAATAATCTAATTATAAAACTAACCTATTTGGCCTCTTAAACCCATTTGTAATTTCATATCCAATATAAATTAATTAAGCCTATATTTAATATGTATTAAAAGCCCAATTACACTTTTATGGAATTATTCAATATTCCTACAAAATCTACTAACTTGGCTAATTCTAAATTAATCCACTTTCTTTTAAAATTTACAATCAATAATTGATTAATATCCATCTCTCCATTCTCTCATATGAATTCATTTTAGGAATGTCTTAGATGTTCAACCCATTAGGCTTTTGAATATTGATAGTAAATCTATTAAATCAGACTATTCGATTTCGTGCGTAAAATACTATACGTCGATACCTAGTTATAAGACATAGTTGGCTTCTAGTAAAGCATTCTGCCTACCCAATTCTTCGAAAGGATTTGTAAACCCTCTAACCTTTTAAGGCATAGTTTTGTGTAGTACGATCTTTTGTCAAATGCCATATATGAGGTTTAAGGCTAGAATATATCTACCTAATAACGACATACATGTCATATTCAATTCATGACTTATTTCTTTTATCGAGCAGTGAATTAGAACCATTCTGATGTGTGGCAAAGTCCCATATCGCCTGGGGAAAGAGCCTTCAGATGGCTTATAAGGGCTAAGCATCCTCACTTGTCAAGCTAAGTTGAGTTCTACCTGACCCTGAAACGTATTAGTTGGTATCAAAGCTTAGGGCTCCTGACACTTTATCCATATGGGTGCCTACAGAGCCTCGGGGTGGTGGCCCATTCTTGTGAGAGTGGGACCCTTTGCGAGGATGCAAAGCCTGGAGAGAGGAAGTATGATGCGTGGCAACATCCCACATCGCCTAGGGAAAGAGCCTTTAAATGGCTTATGAGGGCTGGGCACCCTTACTTGTCAAGCTAGCTTTTCAAGTTAAGTTTTATCTGACCCTGAAATGCATCATGATGACATTTTGATTTATCGTAAAAGTCAACATGAGCATCTAGAGCATTTGAGACTTGTATTTTGAGTTTTGAGAGAGAAGAAATTGTATGACAAGTTAGAGAAATGCTCATTCTTTACCTCTAGTGTAGTATTCCTTGGGTATGTAGTTACCAAGGATTGGATTACAGTAGATCAATCAAAGGTGGAGGCGATTCAAAGTTGGCCACAACCTAGTTCCATTTAATAAGTTAGGAGTTTTCATGAACTAGCTTCATTTTGTAGGAGGTTTGTGCCTAATTTTAGCTCTATTATGGCCCCCATCACTGAACATATAAAAAGGGCAAGTTTTGAGTGGTCAAAGGGAGCTAGTGAAGCCTTTGCAATGATTAAGAAGAAATTGTGTCAAGCTCCAATCCTAGCCTTTCCAAACTTTGATAAGGTTTTTGAAGTAGAGTGTGATGCTAGTGGGATTGGGATAGGTGTGGTTCTCACTCAATCAAAAATACCCATTGCCTACTTTAGTGAGAAGCTTAATGAAGTAAAGAGGAGGTATTGTACTTATGACAAAGAGTTTTATGTTATTGTGAGGGCCTTGAACCAATGGAGTCATTACTTGAGGCCTAGGCAATTTGTGTTGCATTCAGATCACCAAGCTTTAAAGTACATCAATAGCTAACACAAGTTGAGTGCAAGATATGTCAAGTGGGTAAAATTCCTACAATCATTCTCCTTTATTTCGAACTACAAGGAAGAAGTGCAAATGTGGTTACCGATGCCTTGCCTAGGAGGTATTCTTTGCTAGTTGTGTTGGATGCAAGGATACTTGGGTTTGACTTGATGAAGGAAGACTATGGGTTAGATGAGGATATGAGGGCAATCATGGCCCAGAGCAAGAATGGGATAGTTGATGACTACATGATTCAAGATGGGTTCCTCTTTAAGAGGAATAAACTATGTGTGCCTCGAGGGAGATTTAGAGAGATACTTGTGAGAGAGTTACATGGGTGAGGCCTTTGGGTCATTTTGGTGTCAACAAGACACTAGATATTTTGAAGGAGCACTTTTATTGGCCAAGAATACAAAGAGATGTCCAAGCGATTGTGGGAAGATATGGTACATGTCAACGAGCAAAGAGTCACTTCAAACCGAGTCCATACACTCCACTTCCTGTCCCTAATCAACTATAGGAAGATCCTAGCATGGATTTCATTATGGCCTTGCCAAGGACACAAAGAGGTAAGGACTCTATCCTGGTTGTTGTTGATCGTTT
>JANKKB010027626.1:0-11387 GCA_026225775.1 Bursera palmeri | reverse complement strand
CATATCAAGTAAGGACAATAAAGAATACCTCCTTGAAAGTGCATCGGCTACCACATTATGAACTCTTTCTTTATAGTTGGACATAAAGGAGAAAGACTGGAAGAACTCAACCCACTTAGCATGTCTGGGAGTGAGTTTGTGTTGCCCATTGATAAACTTCAATGCTTGGTGGTCCAAATGTAGCACAAATTGCTTAAGCCTTAGGTAATGGCTCTAGTAATTCAAGGCCCTCACAACAGCATAATATTCCTTGTCATTAGTGCTATATTTCTTTTTAGACTCATTCAATTTCTCACTGAAATAAGCAATTAGCCTCTTGCTCTGTGTAAGAATTGCACCTATCGTAACTCCACAAGCATCGTATTCAACCTCAAACACTTTATCAAAATATGGTAATGCAAGAATAGGAGCTTGACATAGTTTACTTTTGATTACCTCAAGGACCTCGTTCGCCTCCTTTGTCCATTCAAAACTTCCCCTTTTCAAGCACTTAGTGACAGGAGCCATAATAGCATTAAAGTTTGGCACAAACTCTTGGTAGAATGGAGCAAAACCATGAAAGCTTCTAACATCTGTGACACTGCTCAGTTGTGGTCAACTTTTAATAGCTTTAACCTTGGATTGATCTACTTTTATCCCATCCTGAGTAACCACATATCCAAGGAAGATAATACTAGGAGAAAAGAAGTCACATTTCTCCATCTTCGCATACAATTTCTTTACCCTTAAAATATCAAATACTCTCCTCAAATGCTCCACATGATCAATCTCGTTCTTGTTGTATACTAATATGTCATCAAAGTAAACAATAACGAATTTACCCAAAAGTGGTTAAAGTACCTTATTCATTAGGCTTATGAAGGTACTGGGAGCATTGGAAAGTCTAAACGACATTACCATCTATTCATACAATCTGTCCTTAGTCTTAAAAGCGGTCTTCCACTCATCCCCTTCTCTCATCCGAATTTGGTGATACCTACTTCTCAAGTTGATCTTGGAAAATATGATAGAGCCATGCAACTCATCTAGCATATCATCAAGCCTAGGTATGAGGTACCTATACTTGATGGTTATGTTGTTAATAGCCCTACTGTCTACACACTTCCTATACGTACCATCATTCTTTGGAACCAGAAGAGCCAAAACAGAACAAGGGCTTATACTCTTCTCATGAAACCCATAGAAAGTAGCTCATCAACTTGCTTTTGCAACTCCTTCGACTCTTGAGGGTTGCGTCTGTAGGCTGGTCTATTGGAAAGGGAAGCTCTAGGCACAAAATCAATATGATGTTCTATTCCCCGTAGAGGTGGTAAACCCTTAGGTAATTCTTCAGGGAACACATCTACATACTCATTTAAGTGGGGTTGGAGTTTTGGGTGAAAAGGGACTTCCTTGGTCTCATTATACTTCTCGGCCACAAGGAGGGCAAAGACGGGCTTGTGTTTATGGAAAGCCTTTTTTACATGAGCACCACTTAGAAAAAGAATTTTGTAGAATGGTTCTTTGGTTGGTATTTGGGTAGGTGTTTGAGTAGGTAATTGGGTAGGTGGTAAAGGTGCTAGTGTGATGGTCTTTTTGTTAAACTTAAATGAGTAGGAGTTCTTTCTGCCATCATGTCTTACCTCTCGGTCATACTGCCATGGTCTCCCAAGCAAAAGATTGCACACATCCATTAGGATGACATCACATACTACCTCATCTACGTACGTTTTCCCGATGGAGAATGGCATAACAACTTGCTTTACTACTTGCACAGTGTCTTCATGCTCAACCATTGCAACTTGTAGGGATGAGCATGAGGAAGTGTGGGAAGTCCTAATTTCTCAATAAACATAGTGAAAGCAACATTAGTACAGCTTCCGCTATCCACAATAATAGAACATACCTTCCCTTTAATGGTGCAACATGTGTGGAATAAGTTCTCTCTTTGTTCCTGCTCTTGAGCTTTCACTCGTGCATGCAATAATCTCTTGAGGACTAATAACTCCCCATTATCAGCTTCTTCAATAATCTCATTTCACTCTCATTCTCTTCCTCTTCTTCACTTAACTCTTCTTGGAATGCCGCATCAATATCATTAATTTCCTTAAGAGCGTAATCCTTCAATTCGGGCAGTTTTCTTGGAAGTGCCCATATCCTTGGCACTTGAAGCATTTAATCTTTCTCAAGTCAGCCCGTGCAGTGTTATTCTTCAAAAAGGTAGGTATTTCTTTGGAAGCTTCAACTAGTTTATTTTTACCAAAACCCGGGGGAGTAGAATAAAGCTTGGTAAAAGAAGGCGAACCTTTTTGAAATGTGTTCTCCTTGAAGAACCTTTTAGGAGCTAGAGACTTGGTAGCCTTGAGTTGCTTCTCTATCTTCAAGGCGAGTTTACATACATCATCAAAAGAAAGATAAGACTATAACTCTATCTTATGTCCAATCTCTCTATTCAAGCCTCCAAGGAATCGAGTGATGGTATGCTCCTTTTCTTCGGGAATGTCACTTCACTCAAAATGCAAGCCAACCATGGCTCTGATACCAAAGGCTACGGTTTCCATGCATTTTGAGTGATAGATTACCATGCATACAACCATCCAACACTTCTAGCACAACAGTCAAATTCGGCCAACACAATGAACTACCATTACACACACTTTCTTCTCAATCAACAACACATAAAATCAACAAAATATCACTACTAAGTGTCTTATCGGAATGCATAAATCAACACAACAACTCAAGCTTCCAACAACACACAATTCAGCACACACAAGTAAAGCAACACAACAACACCAATACTTCAATATTCCTTCACCCAAATGCTTCTCTTCCAACAAATCACAACTTTCAACAAAAAAACAACACGAACACAAAGAGACCAATTCGAGTAGCAAGCTTTTTACATCCAAGAAAGAAAAACGAAAAGAAGAAACGTAGAAGAAATGATTCCAATGGCGATTTCAAGTCTTAAGGCTTAGCCACCAACTTGAAATCAATAAGCCACCACCAATTCCTTGGCTATAATTGGATAAAGGACATGAGTTTTTGAGAGAAAACTCTTAACTTTTATTTCTTTCATGCATTCATTAAATGGCTAATTACAAAAAGATAGCCTTTACATAACAAGGCTAAAAGAGGTGTGGGTTTACTAAAATGCCTACCCTTGTTTAGTTACAAATAACCCAAATTACAAAAACTAGCCAAAACATACATGAACCTTATAATACATGGCCAAGTTGAAGTGCACTTACAAAAATGACCTCATGACGCATCCAATCATTTGGGAGGCTACATAATCCAATTAATTAGAGGCTAATCGGATTATATTGCATCCTAATGATGGGTTCGAGAAAGTGAAGAGGAAATGGGCTCGAGAAGGGCTTGCTTGGGCCAAATCTTCTTTGTTCATTGCTTGTATTGAATCGGCCACTTTAGGACTCATATTCGTATCATCTTCATCAGCCATTCTTTTTCTTCCACTCTTCTATCTATCATTGTGGCGACTTGGAACCCCTCATACAGGAATCCTAAGGCCCATTCAATAAATAAATAAAGTAAAAGTTAATAAAACAATTAAAACATTTAAAATAAAACAATTACACTTAAAAATATGGGTTATAAAATTTTTCTTTTTAAAATAAGCAAATAAAAACTGACAACTCACTCTGTCTACCTTTACATACCCAATACCATCTGAGATCCTCTACGCGAGCTCCGAATTATTGCCGCTAAACTCCTGACCTCGGGTACCTATGGAGAAAGGGATAAACAACATAGTCCAGTATGAATTTCAAACACTATACAGTTCTATAACATTTTAATCAATTGCATGCATCAACTAAACACACACCAAGTAATCTCTTAAACCCATATACTTTCCATTTCCATCACTTGACATTTTCCTCATTATAACCACCATCGTCGCCTTGCTTGTGACGTATTTGCGTACCTCTATCATCGACCTAAAACATCTCTAAGACTCTGTCTTTCGTACAAACTCATCTAAGTACCTACCTCTAATAATATACACATGCATAACTAAGGCTTGACACTGTATATAACTATCACCAGTGAATCCCCTTAGGTCCCTCAATACATACACGGGCACAACTAAGGTCTGACATTGTGCGTATTTGTCACCAGTGAATCCCCTTATATCCCTCAAGACATACACAGGCATAACTAAGACCTGACACTGTACATAACTGTCACAGTGAATCCCCTTAGGTCTCTCAACACATATACGAGCACAACTAAGGCCTGACATTGTACATAACTGTAATAATGAATCCCTTTAGGTCACTGACCAACACAAGCCTACCTAAGGCTAATTGCCAAAGACCATATCACAAGTGACCACATATCATTGGGCTACACGTATCGGTCGGTTAACCTACACCTCACTCGACTACTGCATATCAACTGGTCAATTTGCACCTCATAGAACTACTGTGTATCGAACAATCAGTCTGTACATCACTGGTACGTCCTCTCAGATTCTTGTACATCAGTTAGGCCAATCCGAGGTCTATCCGCACAATCCATATACCCATCAAACCTTACGTGCAAGTTTATCATCGTACACCCGTATTTCTGTTCCTATTCCCCACATCGATCACACTCCTACGTGCCTATAATTCATATCGGGCTCAGCTTAGTTACTCTACCATAGTTGTCATCTGGTCCCATGACCGTTCACTAATTACCACTAACCTATACGGCCTCATTTACGTACTATCCACTCGTGTCTCATCTATCTCTTTACGTATGTGCCCTCACGTGGCTCACGTATCCCAATATCCTATCACATTTAATCACGTCCCAATTCTCTAATCATCTCACCACTCAATCTCGTCCGTTCCATAACCCACGAACACACGAGTCTCACTCGCGTATCGTCCATTCCATATCATACTGCTACTCACGTATCCTTATACTCTAGTTGTATCCTCACGTATTGTCACATGTGATACCATCATCCTTAATTTGCTTCATATTCACACTCTGGTGATATAATCGTATGTGTTCGTCTGATTTTCCAACTGATCGCGCATCTCTGTAAAATCATACATGCATCCGTAATGCCCCAAACTATCAATCTATCTAACGACCTACTCGTCAATCATACAATTTTTATTCCCCTAGCCACAACAGTAATTTAAGTCTCATGCACGTTAAAAACTAAATAGAAATGTACAATTAAAAAAACTATACCTCGATATCCGTACCGTAATTTTCAGACCTCTTTCTCTCTCTTTCCTCATCCATATCGTAAATCCATGCGTCCCGAAGGTTTCAGATGAGTCCTCGAAGTCAAGGGGTCAAAACATGTAAAATCAAAATCAAGCATTAAAATGATATTTTACATCTCAGGGATGTTACTGTAAATTTATAAATTATACTAAATTAACCAAGCGAGGGTGAGACCGCTAACCTATAAACCCTTGGGGATCTTTGTGTCAAAACACATGGTAAGAGGCTAACTGCTAAGATCTAAACTGTAGGGAGTGTCACAAAAGGGTGCAGGTGTCAAAGCCTGAAGCTACAGGGGGCTGCCGTAATTAGATACGATTGCAGTGAATGGCGTCCACTCTTTGAAAAAATGATCGATGATCGACAATGACAAACGATCACCACCACTGGAATCGTCTCGACGAGCAGAGTGAGACGGCGGCTGAAGAGGATAGATAAGAGAAATGGAAGTCAAACAATTTTACGGTGATTCCTGGTGATTCTGGCATCGGACAGTTGATTGAGGATCAGTTCTAGGATCCTTAGGCCGAGAGGAAGAGATCTCGACCAGTGGCAGCCGCTATCGACGGCGGAGGGGGGAGATCGGCATTGACATAGTCGAATCTTCCAAATGAAAGGGTGGGCACAGCCTTACAATTTTTTTAACGGGGTATTTACTCTCAATCCCCCATTAAATTTTTTTGTAAAGCCTAGCATTCCACTGAATTGAAACTAACATAGATCCCCCAAAATCATAACAAAATTTAATAGCTATTTTCTTTAAATGATAAAAAGACGACAAAACCCTTATAACAACAAGGCATGTAAGAAGATTATGTGTTAACATATCAAAAAATATAAACCAAAACATTGTAAGTAATATTTTAGTAGGCTCATAATCTCATATAAACCACTATCGATTTGACAAACAACTTGCGTAAAAAACATAAGAGTCAGACAACTAATTAACCATGAGAATATCTATATATCCTACAAGAAACGAACACATTGCCTTTGTTCTAAACTTATTACAAATAGTTGATTCCATTTTACAATACAGCATCACTAAATACACGAAAAATGATAGGTTTAAAAATATAATAACATAAATCAATGTATATTTCGTGGTTTTTTAGTTGCTTGATTCTTATGTTTTTTACATAAGTTGTTTGTCGAATTGATAGTAGTTTACATGAGATAGGGGTGGAAAAAAAAATCAGACCAGTAGGGTTTAACCTGACCGACCCATCGGGTTTTTTTAGGTTCGCTGATGGGTCAACCCGATATCAGGTCCAAAATTATCAACCCATCGGGTTCAGATTTTTTTATTGGGTTGTGCTTTGAAAACCCAAAACCCGAAACCCAACTCGATCATTTCTCAAAATACAAAAAACATTTGCAATTACAACGCCTCGAACCCACTCCCTCCAATGTTTCTTTTGTGCTATGACCACTAGGCCATACCATGATCTGAAAATATTACGTAAAGTGTTTTATTTATTTTATAATATAAATTCTAAAAACTCTGAAAATGCAATGTTGTTAGCAAGATTTGAACCCAAACCCTAAAAAAAAAACCCAAATACCGTTACTATTCAGCCACACCACACTTTATGTACATCCTCTTGACTTTTCTATTTATTATATTAGAATTCGATAATACCTGCCAACCCGATCCGAATTCGACTAAACTCAAATATGTCGGGTTCGTTTTTCCCAACCCGTCGGGTGATCGGGTTGAGTCAGATTAGGTCAAACCTGATTAGACCTGACCCGATCCGTATCCACCCCTAACATGAGATGATGAGTCTACTAAAATATTACCTACAATGTTTTTATTTCTATTTTGTCATGTATTAACACATAGCCTTCTTACATGCCTTTTTGTTATAACAGTATTTTCATCTTTTTATCATTTAAAGAATTCAGTCATTAAGTTTTATTATGATTTTGGGGGTCTGTGTTAGTTTAAATTCAGCGGGATGCTGAGTTTTACAAAAAAAATTAATGGGGGGTTGAGAGAAATATCCCATTTTTTAAACGAAAAAAATAATAACCCTAGATAAATTTCAAACATTAAGTCCCAAATTTTTAATAAACTAACACTTATCCCCCAAAAATTAAATATTATCTTCCAAATTGTTTAGGATAAATATTAGTTTTTAGAAAAAAGTATAAATTTTGAGAAAATAAGTGTTAGTTTAACAAAATTCTGGAGTAAAGTGTTTTTTAAAATTTATCTGGGGGACTAGAGTAAATTTCCTATTTTTTAACTTTCATTGTAAAATTGTTTAAGATTTAAAGGATATCGTCTTAAGGGTTTTACTAGGACTTGAATGATAAATCTTATCCGAGTATTTAAATGAAGCAAGTTCATTAAAACTAATTCATTCATTAAATATAAAACTGGTCTCAATGGTGAAGATATAATTAGAAGGATGAAACGATATTTTCAATACAGCTCCAATTATTGATGTCCTATGAGGGTATTTATATATCTATTGGCCGATGGATGTAACTTAAACATATAATTTTAATCAGAACAAAATTATTAAGTTTTCTTGTAATTAAAATATTTAATTCAAGAGTGCAACTATAACCACATACTGGAGTTGCTATATTTAACAGATTAAATCAATTATATTTATGAGATAAAAAGGTACCAAACTCGATTCGTTGAAGCTTATAATTAAATATGTCGATAAGTTCCCTGAATAACTTTTTAATCCTTTTTTGGATATGTTATAAGAACAAAGAAAGAATTGTTTCAACTAAGACCTATTTGATAATGTCATAGAAATTAAATCAGTAAATTAATTACTGTGTTGTAGCAATAAAATTTCCAAAGAATAAAACAAAATGTTTATATTATTTCATATTTAATTTGATTAAAATATTGAATAATTTATAAACTTGACTTGTTAATTTGATGAAATTGTTCTTCCGATTTTGTGTTTAATTCTTGAATTAATTGTGATTAAAATTTTCTATATAATTTGATTATTAAAGGAAATATAATTAGTTGAATTCTTCCTTATATTAATTTTGATTAATATAGGAAGATTAATTTATACAATTAATTACGAAATTAAAATTATATGCTTGTTTTTTAAAAGGGAATTTCTTTGACCCCCAATTAGATTTCAAGAAAATATTTAACCCCACACTTTTATTAAATTAACACTTATCCTTTAAAAAATTAACACGGATTTTTCAAAACTAATACTTAGTCTTCAAATAATATTTTGGAGTAAGTATTAGTATTTTGAAGGTTTTATAGGGGTAAGCGCTTCCTCAAAATTAATTGGGGTTTATGTAATTTCCCCGTTTTTTAACCCAACTTATCTCACGCAAACCGTGAATGGCCTCCCAGTTTTCTTTTCTACTTCATTTTTCTCTCATCCTTCTTGAGGAATCCCGATCCAAGACATGGTATCAGAGCCATCGGTTTTTTGAATGGTAGCATGCAGTCTGTTTCTTTTCCAATCTTTTCATCATCAGTCTCAGGTTTTAGCTTCTCCAGGGTGTCTGCAAGCTCTATTTCTGCCCATAAAACAAGTCAGTCAGGTCGGTCACAGAAGACAGATAGATTTGAAATCTTCTGCAAGTTCGCATCTTCTTGAAGGGAAAGCAAGATTCCAGAGTTTGCTACCAGAGACTTAATTCGTTTGTCAAAGGAGATCATCAAGTCAACAAGGTTGAGCCATGATCATTTTCAAAATTTTACTGATTATATTTGATCTGATCTTGCATGTTTTATTTTCGAATATGTGTGTATTTTGGATCTAATATGCATGTGTTAGTTGGATCCGATTGATTGCATATTATTCGTGGTTTAGTGAAGATCTAATTTGTTTTATTACATATGATGTTGGTTGAATTATTTGCATATTCGGATCCAACATTCCTTGACATTCCAGTTATTATATGATTGATATATGGATTCTGTTTTGTCTAGATGATTATCCCTTTGCTCGTTCCGAATCTGTATCATATATTGTTGATTTGCAGATTTTGAATTTCATGTATCTTTGCATTTCAAATGAATATATGCTAAGATTTGTTTTGAGATTTGCCTATTATAAATTTTCTTTTCATTTCCATTACATTTATATGTTGATTTTTTTTTTCAGATTTGAATTGGAAAATAACCAATAATGATTTCGGATTTGATTTTTCTTTTTCATATCTGTAATATGCATATATGTTGATATATATTCAATATTGAAATGAAAAATCTTATTGAATCAAATCTGGTTGCGCAAGATATATATTGATATGAGTTTTGTTTAACATTTGATTATGTTGATATTGTTGGATAATGTAATTTGAGGGGTGGTTTTCAACCATTTAATTACCCGCTTTTTGACTTTGTATTGTTTGATTTCTTTTGGATGCTACTTAATTTTGTGTGAAAGAAATTCTTTACTCAATTCAAATAAGCTTTGTATGTGGAAATTTAATAAAAAACAAAATGTTCAATCTATTAAGGAGTAATATATGTATGCAAATTAAAAGCAAACAAGCAGGATTATTTTGATTATGTAATTTTAGAAACTATTGAGAGCAAAAATTTCAACTAATAAAGTGTTTATGAAAACAAGCTTAATTATGCCATTTTAGCATGGTCCAATGTCCGTAATTGCAGAAAATCTGGGTTTCTCCCACATTTATTTTGCTCGATTTGATTCTTTCAAGCTAACATTTATTTTCTAACAAAAAAATCCCTAGTATTCACTACAAAACAACTTCTAAATATTTTCAAGCATGATCTTAGCAAATCCTTCTCTAAACTAAATTTATAGAGATTTAGAGAAATGAAAGATGGATGATTACCTTTGCAAACAAAACTATATGCTAGAATATTTTGATTCGCTACTAGATTTGTTACTAAGTGTTTATGTAGAGAGTGAGTGTGAATAAAATTTGAGTGAAAAGGGAGTGAAATGAGACTAGAAAAGAGTAAATGAAGAGAGGAATGGTGGATAAGATGAAATATCTATTCAGGGATATTTTGGTTAGATTGTATTTTTTTGGATAAGTGTATCAAAGAAATTTGCCTGGTGGGATATTTTTGCAAAGAGCCTTTAATTTGGGATATTACTTATAATTTCCCCACTTTTTTTTGGATCTTTCTGCTAATTGGCAATCAGCACCTATCCCATGTCCTTTGTCTCTTTTCTTTTCGAGATAGCAACCTGCCACTATTGGCTCTCTTGATATATATATTTTTTAATTTGGTCATAATTTCTTTTTTCTTTTTTCCTGATTCAGTTTTAATATAATTTTCTGTTTTTCCTCTAGGTGATCGGATGTGATGGTTTTGGATATGTTTTTAATCTCATTTCTATTCTCTGACTAATGATTGACTTGTATATTGTAGTTAATGGACATGTAAAATAAACCTAAAAGCAGATGAATGTTTGAGTTTTTTCTCCCGTTATGAAATAAAGTAAGTAGTTCTCTTTCACTTTTGAATTTACGGTTGAGTTAGTTTGCATTATTGAAGGAGATGCACGTGAATAAGGTTATAGCTATCTTCCTTCAAATAGAAATTCATGTTTATATCTTCATTGTGATAGAAGGTTTACTCTGTGAAATAATCATTTTCAATTTTGTACTAGCCATTCTCAAATATGAATAAATTGAGGATTTCTGTTAGCTAGAGTTCTTGTCACCCTTGGATTCAGGATTCTTTGTGATACAACTTCTTGTTTGTTTTTTGGATTCAATGTAATTCAAATTATATAGTTGCTTTGCCTATTTTGACGATTGCCAGAAGTAATACCAAAAGAAGAAATGGCTGAGGACAAAAGCCTTACTGAAAGTGAAATGAAAGACTCCACAACTTCTCAAGAAAAACCAAAGCGCGGGGGTATCTTTTCTCGTATTTGGAATGGAATCCTTAGGCTAAAAGGGAATGATTTTGAGAAGAGATTGCAATACATTTCTAAGGAAGAAGCCGCTCTTGTTGCAAGAATGAAAAGGAGATCCCAAACTTGGAGGAGGATGACTAGGAATCTTATTGTATTCACGGTCATTTCTGAGGTGCTCTCTCTTTTGCACTTGTGCCTTGCCATTTTGTAGTTAGAACCTACAGCCTGTTTTCTTTCTTTTAAAAATAAAAAATAAAAGATCTCTTCCATTTTTATAATGAGAAATGTACCTTTATG
>JANKKB010027625.1:0-11387 GCA_026225775.1 Bursera palmeri | reverse complement strand
ATAAAAGTCTACAAATGTCTATGAAAGTCATTAAAATGAAAGTCTATAAAAGTCTTTCATAATCATGAAAAGTCTATAAGTTTATAAAAGTCATTCAATTATAAAAAGTCTTTAAAAGTCTTAATTGAATACACCCCCCTAAGAATCAGAACTGTGCCATAAAATGACTATAAGTAAGGAATGAAACCGAAAATGTCAGATTTTGTTACAAGTTGGTGCTTCTGTTGAAAGCCAAACTCCACCACAAATGCAGATTTGTTGATCTTGGAAACTAGAAGAAGATGCCCTACCATAGTTCTTTTAAAGTCAAAAGCCAGAGTGTACTGTCATCAGAGACCTCTTTACTACAGGTGCTAAAAGAAGGTAAATGTGCTCAACTGTAAATCCAGAGACAATTCTCTGTGGAAGAATGATGTAACCACAGTACTTGTGTTTCATCCTTCATTGAAAAAAAAATATCCACTTATTTGTCCAAAATTAACTTTATCTTCGATGAAAAAAGGAATATAGGAAATTAAACCCATTGACAAAAAGGGGTCTTTTGGTGAATAAATGCAATTAAATTTAACTCAGTGAGAACATTATTAAACCCAAAAGTTAATAATAAAGCCAAATGTTGCTTGCAGATTAGTTAAATAGATGGCATTATCAACATTATCAAAATAGCAAATCACAAATTGCCCAAAATTTTAAGTGCCTAATACAGCAAAAGCAGTACTTACGTGGAAGATTGCAACAGCTTGTGAAAGTAACAGCCGAGTTACAGAGTTAGCAGCTTTTCCACTTAAAAGCCTCCATCTCACATCGATATTACTATTTGTCTCTAAGCCTTTTTCAGCATACTTCTTTTTTATTGCATTCAAATGAGAATCAGGGAGCTTTTCAGCTTCAAGAAACAGTAATTTCTCCAAATCAGAATTGATCCTACTGCAATCCATGCAGCAAAACCACTTCCCTTTGGGCAATTCCTAGAATGTAAGTGGCATCAGTATTACTTCTTATAAATGGAGTTTCATGTCCAGTAAACAGGATAAAGGAGTCATGCACATCATATAATTCAGGCTAAAGCCATAGGAATCATTAATGGACATACCCTTAGATCTGCCATTTTATGCTTCTTCAAACAGCCAACATGAAATTCTTTCTCACACTGCACAAAATCATAAAACTAAAAATGTAAGAATTAATATAATGATGCAACAAGCAAAAGCAACTTTATACTGACAGTGAATGTTTACAGCACTTGAAAGCTCAAAACTATAAATGATATGAGAAATAAATAATATACCTGATCACAGAGTAAAATTGTGCGTGGACCAAATCCTGATTTGCTAAAATCACAAGCTCTGCATAAAACAAAACCAGAAATTTTTAAGCAATAGCTTTTTTAAAATGGATGGATTAAAAAGTAAGCCAAGCAAAAAAAAAATAAAAAAAAATGCAATCTATTTTATAGCAACACGATATAAACTGCACAACAATGACTCCGTCAAAAGGCTTCACCAAAGTTCAGCCTAGCAAAAGGGTAACCATCACCTGCATAACACACATCCGCTAACTTCTGTTTCTATGCTTTTAACAATACGAATGCACCTCTGGGTTATCTGTTCTATAGGATCGACCCCTGAGACCCTTCCAGCTGCAACAGCATTGGCATTATGTGCCACGAAATTTTCTCTTTCAAACATACTCTGGCAATAGTTACAGTACCAATCACCTCGAGGAATAGTTGACAAAGATGCACATTCTGGATAAACCATTAAAATTACTCAACTCAGGTACATAATCTAGGGAAATAAAATATTATGTTGAGATCTTTTAACTTAAAATTTTGAGTTAGAAACTTGACATTTATTTTTTAACCATTTAACTCAATTGATCTAATAGTTAAAATATAAAATAAAAAATTTTCATTTAATATTCCAACTGGTTGACATTCTACACCTTTGGATTAAGAATAAATGAGTGGTTAAAGTTAAGTTAAAAGATCTTGATCTATATATATATAACCAAAAAAAATCCATGCATACACACTCAAGAGAGTATCTATAGAATAAGTCTTTGAACAAAAAGAAAAACACATCAAATGCAAGAGACCAGGCATACAGATAAATGACATCACACCTTAACATTGAAAGCCATCAGGAATCCCTTTTCTAAATATTTCATATTGGTTTAACAGTGCGGAATGGTGTGATTATGAACCAGTTAATAAATATGCCTACACTAGTAAAAACTGTTCACAAGGTAGGCATATGTTCCATAGTTCATTCAGTGTCGGTTGGTGAATGCAAGCTACAGTAACAAGCATTATGTCAGTGATTTCCTCACAAAACCTCAGTATGGTCAATTTTCAAACTTCCTTCAGTGACTAGATGATAAAGATGTGTTCCAATATGTTGCTCAGGGAAACATTTACTCGAAAACTCTATAGTATAGTCTTACAAAGATTGAGGCAAAGACAATATGATTTACTTGCTAAACATATATCTAGTAAAACTTAAATCTAGGTTGGGTAAAAAGGAAAATGAATGGAATTTCACCTTAAGTTATTAAAAAACAAAAAGAAGAAAAAAGCCTCGCAATGTAGCTATAAACTAGCTGTAAAACGATCTGAGCTTAAATCAGTAGGAGGGATTAGTTAAAAGGCAAAGCAAAGTTAAATTTACTCTAGAATCAAGAATTAAGATTTCACCTTTGTGGAAGGCCCTTGGGCATCCATCACAAAGCAAAAGATTCCCACCATCTGCACAAATGATGCACAGGTCATCATTATCCTTTGCAGAATACTTACGACCTTTTGAGAGAGATATAGCCAATTCATGGAGAGAAACCCCATTAGATGTGTAAATATATGCATAACTGCCCAAAACAACACAGAAAACCTGTTAAAAAATTGACAAATATTTACCAAAAAAAGTGATCCACGAAACCGGAGAACTTCATAAACACTTACGGTTTTCTGCGAGAAGCCCAACCTGCATGAGCTTCAAACTGTGAGGGGCTGACCTACATGTTAATTTAAATAAAGTCAATATCTCTAGTGAAAGGTTTTGGAAATATGAAATTCCATCAGCAACAGAAAGTACCTCGCAATTGCAGCAACGGCAAATTATTCCAGAGCCATTCTTATAACCCTCAAGCAATTTCTGTCCACAAACATCAATCACTTATACAAAAACAAAAAACAAAAGCAGACAAGCATGCATGATGTTTAGCTCAACCTGTCCACGCGCATAATACCCTACTTCAGTTCCATCAGGCAATCCACTATCCTCAAAAACCAATTTATGCAGCCTCTGATCTCTGTTGATGATAGAAATCCAAGAAACAAAAGAGATTACTAGCCAGAAACTGAAAGCAAAAAACTTTTACCCAATTATTATACAAGATACCAACTTTGTTGTTAGCTTCCATTGACTCTTATTTGGAGAAGAGGTAAGCATTGATGGAATATTGAAGTGTTTTGAGATCAAAATAGGTTTTTTTGACCTGAAAAAGTGTGAACAACATAAAGAAAAAGAGAATATGTATATAGATAACAATATCAAGCTCTAACTAAAAATTGTAAAAGAAAATTATATCACATCCTTAAGTCCGCCATCACTTCCAAACCCAAAGACACTACTGAAGATTAAAATGTAAAGAAAAAACTTGAGCCAACGACACCAACAACATAAAAAATAGATACCAACTTTTTACTCATCTTCCACTGACTATTGTTTTCTGGAGATATATGCACTGCAGCATTTACGGATGACTTGGGTATCAAACCTCGTTTTGGTGACCTGAAATGAATTCATATTGAAGCGTTAAGAAAAGAAACACAATACACGAACAATAGAGCAACCCAACTAAAGCAAATAAAAAGAATTGTCATTAAAATTATATTCCAGTGTCCTCTATACGGTTAAAGAATGAATGAGATTGGTTACTTGCAGTAAAAGGAAACTAAAATGTTAAGCTGAATATATGCCAAACCAAAAAACAAACCAACAGGATATGAAAGGGTACCAACATTCTTCTTATGTCCCATGGACTCTTATTTTTTAAAAGATTAGAGATTGAAGCACTTTTGGTGGATGACTTTGAGAACAGATCTGCTTCTAACAATCTGAGATATTGCACAAATACATGAACACTGTGTCAGTATCATTACTCCATATGTTTTCTAAACTAAATAACGAAAAGGATCTTTTATTTTCCATAAACAAAAAAAAAAAATAAAGTATACTGACTTTCTTGATTTCTTCCTTTGACGCTTATTCTGTGAAGAGATGCACACTAAATCAACTTCGGGCGACTTAGGGACCAAATCCGGTTCTGATGACCTGAAATAACATAGATTGAAGCATATAAAAAAGGTACCTAAATACCAATATTGTACAATAACTAAAAACAAAATAAATAAATAAATTGTTAACTCCGGTGCTCCTATATTTTAATTTGTCATATCAAATTGCTTCAAGTATAGCAAGAAATTGCAGGAAAGTACCAATTCATGCTTACATCTGCCCTTAAAAATAAAATAAACATAGAAATATCACAAAATTCTCAAGGAAAGATAACGATAATAAAATGGTCAGAACTCAAGTCACATGATTCAAACTGCTTCTTTTATGACATGTTACATGAATTCTCATGGTAGTGATCATAACAGGAAGTAGATCCATTAATAACTTTTAGAAAATAAATGTCATCAAATCAAAGTTGTATATAGCAGAAACTGTCAAGAATATATTGTTCCCAGAAAAGACAAGCAAATCAAAACACTAATCACCAGATGAAGCTAACTTTAGAAAGTTTTAAGTAATCAATGGGCTCCTTATTGCATAACACACAGTGTTAACAGTATGTTACAAGAGTTGTTTGGGCAAGGAATTTCAGGGCTATTATGGGTATGTCTTATAAAAGACATAAGCTGTTTGTAAAAAACTGAGCAACTTTTCCCCTCTTACCCCAAGAGATTACCACACACTCTAGAAAGGAAGAAATTATCAATTTATTGACCAAGCAAAACTCATTATCAAAATAAACAGTCTTGTGAACCTCTATGGCTACAAGTAAAAACACAGGAGGGACCTTCGAACCAACATGCCACCACGATGCAGAACCTTAGTTCTTAAACATATGGTACTACAAAAACTTTAGAAAGACACAGGATCATGAAGACATTTCAAATCTTAAGGGAAAACTCTTCTTTTAACAACCCTGTGCACCGGAATAAAATATGGCGACTATTGCCGGACTGTACAACCTTTAGTAGTTAGGAATATCCAAGCTTAGTGGTCCTCATAGGATTTGAAAATTTGACCTATTTGGAAATGAATGACCATGACATTTGACCCACCCCCTGAAATTCAATTAACTATATATCTATCTATGTTGGTATAAGAAGCCAAATAAAGTTTAGGTTCCATTACATAGATTTGATCCATTAATCCAATGATCCAATAATTCTAACATGATATCACTAAAAACATAGATGTGAGATAGGAAAATAGGAATCTTTTTAAAAATCATACCTAACAAAAGGAAAATAGTAATCCATTTAAATAGGAAAGGAGCAACATAACAATCATGAAAATAGCAATTTATGCAATTTTCTAGACAATAATATATAGTATCCTTACCATACAAGTCAACTTCTATAAAAAATCGTACCTGACTCTTATTCCAGTTACACAAGTCAAGCTTCCTGGGGATTTTTTTGACCTCACGCATGAATTGCATAAAGGTCCCGGCCCTATTTTTCCAACACACGTTATAGGAAAGGTCCCTATAAATCATTGAACACCAAAGATAAAAATAAAAGTAAAAATAAATTCTAATGTTACAAAGTTTGAACTAACTTTCAAAAATATATATACACTTTCAAAAATATATATATAATGAGAGGGAGCTCTCACCCTTGCATCTCACACAGGAGAATGATTTTTCTTCAGGCGAGGAACTAAGAGCACTTTGGAGTGTTGCTTCCAGCATAGGCAAAGGAACACTTCTGCATGCCCTCAACACCTCAAGTAGACTCTTCCCATTCTCAAAACAAATATATTGTGACGCACGTCTATACTGTTTACAGGCATGAATCTCGAATTTGGATGGCGGAATAACCTATGTTAGCAAAGGAGAAAGCAATAAAGGGATTAATCAACTCATGAAAACACTTTGCATGCTAAACAACCCAACAGAGAACAAAAATACTCACTCTGCATCCATTGCACAAAGAACACGAACACAGAATCCCTCCATCTCTAATCGTGCCACGAAGACCAGACGCCTGAAACTAGTATACCACCAACATTCAGCCTAAAGCTATACATTATACTTAATCACTAACTTGCAGAAAATAAAAATATGTAAATTTTAATTAAAAACTAAATGAGTATCAAAAATCAACCTTAATGCCGCCCATGTATACAACTGTTATGCCATCAAGCAAACCAGTCTCAAAAAGCTCCGTGACAGTCATTGGCTTCTTATTTAATGCTATCTTTTTTGACATTTTCAATTCCAAGTTCTTTTTGGGGCTTGCCAATGCACTTCCTTCAGCTATTGCCTCCACTTCTATCGGCGACATCGTGTCATCGTGAAAACCTTCTGATTGAGTAACCAAAACCTCAACTGGCTCTACCTTAGGATTCAATGGCGATCGCATAAGCAACTTAGGAGCCTTTTTTCTATAATCATTCCTCAGACCACTACTACTCTCACTTATCACTAATGGTGCCCCCTCGCTGCATTCTCCTTTACACTCTACTTCACTAATCGGCTCCTCTTTAAACATGGGTACGTCCAAGACGCAATTACGTTCATTACCATTTACAGTGTCAACCACTGGAATCTCTTGAATTACATTTTTTACAGCAGGGTTTTGTTCAACCAATGGATTCTCCTCAGCTAAATTTCTCACAGCTTGGTTACCAATTTTAAGCTCCTGAAACTTCTTAATTCTACTACCATTAACCAATAATTCACCAGAATTACAAAGGCGAGACTTCTTCACACGAGTATAAACAATGAAACCATTCACCTTATTAACTTTAAATCCCTCACAGCTAACATTCTCACTCACAACACCAAGATTCCCCTCACTCTCATCCAGAGTCACCGACTGTGTTGAACTCGTCCCCTCGAGTAAAGCCGCCGCCTCAGCCTCAACCCCTAACGCAAAATCCAGCTCTCTCTTCATGGCTCCTAAATCAAATCAACCAAAAACCTGCAGAAAGAACAAGAAATGACCAGAAATCAATTCCGGAATTTCGAAATTCAGAGCCAAAAAAGGAGATTTAATGAAATAAAAATTCAAAAAATAAAACACACCATGAATATTATCGGTAGATAAGAGCCATTTTGAATTGTGAGGTGAAATTGCGGGATCGGATTCGAAGAGATTAAAGTAAATTAGGGTTAATTTGGGTTTTGATTCTCTTCAGGAAGAGGGCTTCTGTTTGGTGTGATTGCGAGTGATGAGAGGCGATACAAAACGAAACTGACCAAAACTGTGAAAGAGAGAGCAAAGGGGCAAGTGGCAGAATCCGTAATTAATTTTTTCTAATTGACTTAACTACCCTCCACCTCAACAAACGACTAAGTGTAGTAGGTGGGCCTTTTGGGCTCCGATTTATTTGGTTGTTCACTTGATTCATGTTGTCGAATCGTATTGGCTTACGTCGAGTATAGTGCTCCTTTTATGAAAGTTTTAACAGAATACGAAAGAAAATAAATTACATTATTGATTAATATGTACCTTAGATTGTATTTGTTTTAGGAATCATCTATCTTGATCTTAACTAAGTTGACATCTTATGTGACTTATTAGACCAAGAAATAATTATCGGGCACAACAATCAATAAGATAAATAAAAAATATGAATAAATAAAATAAACAATAATATAATACTAACTTGTAAGAATAAAAGCTTGTATAGAATAATCAATATCTTAAAACAGTATTTCTTCGCTTCTTGTGATTGAAGATCTACAGGAGACTGTTCCTAGGATACAACCGTTATTTTTTCATTTTATACCATCAATTCAGAAATCTGACGAACTAACTTATTGTAATTCTCTCTCAAATATTGAATGAAGAATGCAAAAATGTTTTCTAAATTATTCAACAACAACAATAATAATCATAATCATTTAAAACATTTGTACTATATTTATAGACATCAGATACCTTTTTAGGTGTCTTTACAAACAGTTATAACTCTTATATAAAAGAAGAACCTTATGTAAACCATTGTAACTTTGTATCTCTTTATATATCTTTACAAAATGATATAACTCGTATGTAAATCATTACAACTCTTCATGTGTCTTTCCAATTCAAACATTGTATCTTTACAAAATAATATATTACAAACCTTTCTAATTCAAATATTGTGTCTTTACAAACTTATATAATACAAATGTTTCTAATTCAAACATTATTACCAATAATACCCCACATTTGAATTGGAAACTATGATATCACCCCACAATAAAGCGGCTAATTAATATAAAATATAAATCCATATGAATTTGAAAGGAACAATTGTATTATGCTTTTGGGAGAAGTGTCTTTCAAACTTGAACTTACCCTAGAAAGAACATATCGGATTCATTTGATGATGAAATGGTTATATATAACATTGAACTATTCACCTCCATAGTGAACCAAGATAATATGATTTTCTTATAACACAACTTCAACAAATTCAGTTTATATGTTTTTGTTCATTTTGGTTATGAACATATCTTGGTTTCATGATAGCTTTAAAGAATTTAGCTTGTTTATTCTCATAAATACGACACCACATGTACTATCATATAGGTGACATTTTATTATTATATTTATAATATTTATATCATTAAATGAGAAGCACACCCTAAACAACTTCATCATACAACACACTTGTATCTTAGGAATAAGTGAATTGTGGTTAACTATCTAAGTTTTACCAAAACAATTTGCCTATTGAACCTAGACCATGGTATTTCCAATCTGTTAGGTTAGGTTTCCACCATTTTTAACTTATTGTATTAGCATTAGGCCCATTCCCCTCAATGTAAACTTAATATGTTTTTTTGGTAAGCCTTTTGTCAAAGGATTTGTAATATTTTTCTTTAATTTTACATAATCTATAATAATGACTCAATTTGAAAGCAATTGTTTTATAGTATTATGTCATTGCCTTATATGTCTCGACTTACTATTGTATACAGACTCTTGCTTGTGCTGTCATACGATCACATGAATCAACAATATAAATAGAAATATTTATTTTATTTATTGCATTAGTAACCATTACATTGAGTTCAAACATACCCTCAGTTAGATAACCTTTTCCTATGTACATTCCTGTCTTAGTCAATATAAATTTATCAGACTAAAAAACAAGTTTGAATCTTTTTTTACTAAAGAGAGGACCAGAAACTAAGTTCTTCCTAATTTCAGAAACATACAACACATCTAGTAAGGTTATAATTTTTTCATAAGTAAATTTCAGCAAAACATTCCTTTTTCTTTCACACTTAATGAAGAGGAATTTTTCATGTAAAGCTTTTCATAACTAACAATCTCTTGGAAACTAGAAAACAAATTCTTATCTCTACAAATATGTCTAGTTGCTCCAGTATCAATCCACCAACTCTTAACATTTGTAACCATGTTAATTTCAAACACAACGAAAGCCAATTCTTCATCTATTGTTGTAGCAACCTGAATTTTCGGAAACAGTGATTTAGGGGTGTAAATGAAAGATTTTAAAGTTAGAAATATTAAAAGCGTGTAATTATGACGTATACGGGATGACACAGACATAATGACATCGTGTATAAGAGTATTCGAAGGTTTTCAAGAGTTTTCAGAAAATTGGACTAAAACAAAATTGGACTTAAACGTGATTTTATGCGGACTCGATGATTTCTCGTCTTTAGTGCCGATGTTCGTGTTTTGTGGGTCACATGAGTATGAAATAGATGTATTTAGGTTGGCATCGAAATGTTGGGGTGTCGGGATGGATTCATTAGATTTTAAAAGGTTTGAGAAATTATAGAAACATTCCTAGAACCCAAGATCTATATAAACAGCAAAGGAGGTTAAAATCTACACAACTCTACAGAAACACCCCTGTTCGTCAGAAAATAACGCTCACCACCGTCGTCAGTGACACTTCGTATTCCCAATGAGTTAGACGATGAGATGGGTGGCGATGGAAAGTTCTCGGTTGGCTGATCACTGTGGTATCCTCCGTTTGTCGGTTTGAGGCTGGCATTTTGGTGGAATGACGCTAAAAAGATTCGGTAATGTCAACGGTGATCTCCCTCCTTCGGCGACGTCAACCCCCGCCACTGGTCGGGATCTCTTTCTCTTGGCCTAAGGAGTCCGGTGATGTTCCCCGATCCGCCGTCTGAGGCCTGGATCGTCAGAAATTGGCCTAAGACAGTTTAGCTTCCTCAACATCGATCTGCTTCTCTGACCGTCAGTTGTCGTTGTCATTGGTCGAGATGAGTCCCCCTCACTGAGACGATCAAGGTGATGTCCTCCGATCTTGGTTGTCGACTGTCCATCGTGTTCTCTGGCGAGTAACCATGAAAGACGGCAGCTATAGGATAATTCGTCGACCCCCTCACCTTCCTAACTTGGCAGTACACCCCCGCCACACGTAATGATGTAAGGACCCCTAAAGGTTTTCAGGTTAGCAATCTCATCCGCACTTGGTAATTTTAGTATAGTTTATGAGTTTACGATAACTCCCTCGGGATATAAAATATCTTTTTAACCCCCGATTCTGATTTTACAAGGTTTGGGCTCCGAGAATTTATTCAGGACCATAAGGACGCATAGATTTACCATACGGATGAGGAAAAGAGAGAGAAAGTGGTCCGAGAGCTACGGTTCGAGTAATGAGGCAGGGGTTTCTGACTGTGCATTTCTATTACATTTTTCGTACATGTGATTTAAATTATATTGTGACTTAGGGAATAAAAACTATGTGATTGACGGATAGGACTGTTATATTTTGGGGGTGCATTTGGCACCCAAAAGGAGTGAAAATGAACACCCTCAAGACCAATTTCGGGTCATCCCTTATGGACCTCTAAAATACTTTCGATTTACACCAAAAGAATCAACACAACTCCCACAACAACATATACGAAATTGAACTCAAGAAAATAATCATTCATCAACACATTCAATCAATACAAGGTTTCCTCAACACAACTCAAATTCAACAATAATGCTTTCACAACAAGTAATTTACTTACAAGATAGAGTAGCCAATGGGGAGATCACAAGCATAAAGGCACAAGCCACCAACTTGGTGTTAGACGATTTGTGCCCCAGAGCATCACATTACGAATATACGCGGTATATTTGGAATATACGCGGTATATTC
>JANKKB010027624.1:0-11383 GCA_026225775.1 Bursera palmeri | reverse complement strand
GTTGAATTGTGGTGCATAAGGTAAGGATTAGAGGATCATTTGACAACCAAGGCTGCAAATATACCTGGGCTCAGACTAATGGATTATTGTGTACTTTATTATGGTAGACAATTGATTCTCAACTTCATCCTATTTACAAGATTTACTGAATCTGTGTTGAGATATGAAATCAGGTCAAACTGCACTACATTGATGATATCCAGCGACTATATTTTGTTGCATCAACCCTAGTCAATCTGAGACAAAAAGATATGAGTATGTTAGAATTTCTTGGCAGGATGGCTTCTCTTAAGGCAAAGTTTGATTTATTATTGCCTGTTGATAAGCTTGCAGTAGAAGATCTCGCGTAGTGCGGTAGGTTTTTCATGGTTCTCACTTTTGCTACTGTCAATTTTGATCTTACACCAGTGTGAGATCAAATTTTTGGCTAGTGCTATTGTGCCTCCCTTGATGATGTGTTTGCTCGCTTACTTCGTGTTTCATCCCCCAGTGTTGTCATTGGATCTCCACTTGTTAATTCTTCCACTCTGGCTTCTCAGACTCAACCTATTTCTAGAGGCACTCAAGGTGATCATGGTGGCAGGGGTAGTAGACTCAGGGTGTAGTTATTGTAAACAATAGGGGCATACTAGGGAGAAATGCTACAAATTACATGGTCAACCTTCTTGGACTACTAATGTTTTTTATACTGGTTCTTCTGATCTTCCATCTGAATCATTTATCGGACATACTCAGCCATCCTTGACTTTTACTGGTGTTGATTATGATGAATATCTCAAATATCAGACAACTAAGTAGTCTTCCTTATCTGTTGTCTCCTTGGCTCACTCGAATAATTCAGTCTCTTGCCTTACTCAATCTACTCCTTTAGGTATTTGGGTCCTGGACTTTGGTGTCTCTGATCATATTTCTGGTAATCTTCGTTTACTTTCTCATTTGACTGATATCAAATTTGTGTCTCCTGTTACTTTAGCTAATGGATCTAAATCTACTGTTAGCGCCATAGGACGTGCATATCCACTTCCTTCCTTATCTTTAGATTCTGTTCTTTATATTCGTATTTGTCCTTTTAATCTTGTATATATCAGTAAATTTATCCATACTTTAAATTGTTCTATCACTTTTGATTGTAACTCTGTTGTTATACAAGACCACAGTACGGGACGGATGATTAGTGCAGTACATGAGTTACAGGGTCTTTATCATCTCAATCTACCTTCCGCTCCTACCGCATGCACCGTCTCTGAATCTCCAGTCCTCATTCATAATCGTTTAGGTCATCCAAGGTTGTTAAAACTTTAGAAAATGGTTCCTAATTTATCTATTTTAAAGTCTTTGAGTTGTGAGTCCTGTCAGCTTAAAAAACATTCTCGTAGTTCTTTTCTAAAGCATGTCAATAAACGGGCTATGTCCCTTTTTGAGTTTGTTCATTCAAATGTAAGGGGTCCTTGTCGTGTCTCTTCTATTTTAGGATTTCAGTACTTTGTTATCTTTATTGATGATTTTTCTCGTTGCACATAGTTATTTTTAATGAAAGCTTGTTCCGAGTTATTTTTTATATTTGAATCTTTTTGTAATGAAATAAAAACTCAATTTCATACAACTATTTGTGTATTGCGTAGTAATAATGCTCGTGAATGTTTTTCTGTATCCTTGACCCAATTCATGTCTTTTTAGAAAATTATACATCAATCTCTTTTTGTTTATACTCCACAACAAAATGGGATGGCTAAACGTAAGAATAAGCATCTCTTAGAAATTTCCTTCACCTTGCTTTTACACATTTAGGTTTCTTCCTAGTTTTCGGTAGACGCTGTCCTGACTGCTTGTTATCTAATTAATAGAAATCATTCTTCCGTTCTAAATCACCAAGTACCTCATTCTATCCTATTCCCTGATCAACCTTTATGTTCTCTTCTTCCTTGAGTCTTTGGCTGTATTTGTTTGTCCATGTCTTCTCTTCTAGACAGGACAAACATTCTGCTAAATCTACCAAGTGTATTTTTTTACGCTATTCACGTCATCAGAAAGGTTATAAGTGTTATTCTTCAGTCGCACAACGGTATTTTGTTTCTGTTGATGTCACCTTTTTTGAATCATCTCCCTTCTTCTCTTCTTCTCCTACGACACATCCTCTTATAGTTGAGATTCTTCCTGTTCCTTTCATTCCACCGACTGATAGTCCTTCTGAATCCATTCCTTTATCACAGATTTCTTCTACTGTAGATATGTCTTCTCCTGCTGATATTGTTGCATATATTGCTGATGTTTCTAAGGCTCCTGTTGATCCATTTCTTGCTCTGGATTCCTCTTCTGCTATCGTCTTACCTCGCGACGATCAATTTTCCATTGACATTCGCAAAAGTATACAATCCACTCGCAATCCTTATCCTATTTATAATTTTCTTAGTTATTATCGTTTATCTTCACCCTGTTATGTATTTGTGTCCACTTTTTCTTCTGTTTCTGTTCTTTTTACTATTCATGAGGCACTTATTGATCGTGGGTGGGGTTAGGCAATGATTGATGAGATGACTATTTTGCATTATAATGGTATTTGGGACTAAGTTTTGTTGCCTCCCGGTCAATCCACTGTTAATTTTCATTGGATTTACACAGTCAAGGTTGGTTCGGATGGTCAGGTGGATAGTTTAAAAGCACGAGTAGTTGCCAAAGGATATTCTTAGGTTTATAGGTTATATTATAATGATACATTCTCTCTTGGGGCTAAAATGTCTACCGTTTGGCTATTCTTTTCTATGGCTGCTATTTGCCACTGGCCTCTGCATCAGTTGGACATTAAGAATGCCTTTCTTCATAGTGAACTTCAGGAAAATATATATATATGGAGCAATCGCCTGGCTTTGTTGTTCAGGGGGAGTTTACTTTGGTACGTAAACTTTTTCGTTCTTTGTATGGCTTGAAACAATCTCCTCATGCTTGGTTTAGACACTTTAGTACTGTTGTTTAAGAGTTTGGTATGGTTCAATGTGAGTTTGATCATTCTATTTTTCATCGACTCACATCTCCAAGGCAGTGTTTTTATCTGGTTGTTTATGTGGATAATATTGTTATTACAGGGAGTGAGCCCTTACAGACCCTGGAAGACACAGAAGATTGGTTGGTAAACTTAATTACCTCACTATCACACGGCCGAATATCTCCTTTTCTATTAGTGTTGTATGTCAGTTTCTCCAGTCTCCATGTGGTAGTCACTAGGACATGGTTATTTGAATTTTGAGGTATATTAAGGGTGCACAAAGCAAAGGTTTGTTTTATGAAGATAAGGGTCATACACAAATTATCGAATATTTTGATGCTAATTGGGCAGGCTCTCCAGCTAATAGACGTTCCACTTCAGGGTTTTGTGTCTTTGTTGGAGGAAACCTAGTGTCTTGAAAAAGTCAAAAGCAAGGTGTCCTTGCTAGGTCAAGCGCAACTTGTGAACTTATTTGTTGAAACAATTGATTCATGAATTGAAGTTTGCAGAAGTATCACATATGACATTATTATGTGACAATCAAGCTGCTGTTTATATTGCCTCCAATCTAGTTTTTCATGAGAGGATCAAGCATATAGAAATAGATTGTTATTACATTCGAAAAAAAGTTATATCTAGTTGTATTACTACTAATTATGTTAGTTTGAACGACCAATTAGCAGATATTCTTACTAAAACTCTCAGAGATCCTCGTAGTAGCTTTATTTGTAGCAAGCTTAGTGCATATGATTTATATGTTCCAGCTTGAGGGGGAGTGTTGATTTGTAAATTACAAAGATAGATTATTATTCTTAAGTTGTGTAGATTAGGAAAAAAGAGATTAGGAAAGTAGTTTATTGTGTTTTTTGGTATTTCTTATCTATACTATGTTGTATTAGTATATAATGATGTACAAAATATGAGAAAAAAATAGAAATTATTCATCTGATTTCACACTTTTGAAATTGTATTTTTCAACAACATTATGCAAATTTTAAACTTTTTCAATGATTGTTAGTCTCAAAGTTATCTAAATACAACTTTGGTGCCTTTTATTACATTTTGCAAGCAGAATATGAATAGTATTGCCTTAGCGTGTAATTTTTTCTTCAAGCAACATCTGCCTTTTATTTCACCCATAATAAGCTGATGCTCTTTGCCATCAAACTGCTTGAGAATGTTTTGCATTTATTTTGTGATAGGAATCAGAAGTTTCTGCTGTCAAATATATTAATTATGAGGAATACAGAAGCTTACTTGCCAATAAAGATCCTGAGTATGTTCCTTATGACGTAAATGGAAAATATGGTCAGCTCTTCGATATAATTACTCAAAGGTATGTACAACGGTAACTATGGTAAAGTCTGCTTTGTTTGATCATACTATTCATTATCAACAGCAGAGTTGTCCATCCCATGGCAAGCCTATCTTCATAATTTTGTTTCTTTATATAAGAATTTATGAAAATTATATAAAAAGCCTTCCCTTTTTTGTTTTTTGGTATACCGATATATTATGTTGGTTACAATTATTCTTCCTAGGACAGTGAAACATTGTCAGTGTTGGCATCTTGTCAACAACCTATTACAAGCCAATTCTTTTCTGGTTACACTATGTCTTTCATCTAAATTTGATGTAGGTATAAAGAAAACACCATGGAGCGCCGTTTGACTCTACAAAATCAACTCCGTCGATATGCTCCTGTTACCCTCAGTGCAGAGGTTGCTAACTTCTGGTGTTCTTGACATTTACTCTTGCCTTATTGGTTATGGAATCTGTTTAATTATGACATTCAAGCTTTTATTTTATTCATTCGTAGTAAGTTTCATGCATGTTTGATATTACTATTATTATTATTTTTTTGACCTCAAGCCATTCTATCTTTGCTTTTGTATTTGAGTACTAATTAGTGACTGATTTTGAGGGACAAATTATGCCGAGTTTAAAGGAATGGTGTATTAGTTTGGTTGTCAAATATTGGGGTTCTTTACAAATGGGGTGCAATCTTTTGTGAAAGGTTGAACCTGTAATTAATCACTTTCCTTGCGCTTGAAAGATACGAATTGCATATTGTGGAACTTACGAATCTATGTCATGCCTTATTTCCGTGTGAGGCAGGCGGTCTGTGGCATGGGAAAGCATTTGGAATTGAAAGTGGAATTTTTTTAATGAAGTTTTTCTACTTGTTATGGCCATTATGAAAGAGGATTTTTTTTTTTTTATATAAATAATGAGGATGATGGCTAGGTGTTCCAAGGGATTGGTTAGTGGTCTTCATGTGACTCTTGCAATGTTTGCATGCTAAATCATTGAGGTTAAATTTTGGTAAGTTTTAATTGGGCTATCCGTTGCAAGCTTTTTTAATTTTCTTTTTCCCTTTGCCCTCTTGTACAAGGNTTTTATATAAATAATAAGGATGATGGCTAGGTGTTCCAAGGGATTGGTTAGTGGTCTTCATGTGACTCTTGCAATGTTTACATGCTAAATCATTGAGGTTAAATTTTGGTAAGTTTTAATTGGGCTATCCGTTGCAAGCTTTTTTAATTCTCTTTTTCCCTTTGCCCTCTTGTACAAGTATATAATTTAGTATTTGATAGCTATTTCACTTTACTCTTCATAAATAAATAGTAGATAAATAAAAAATTTTAATCTTTTCAATGAGGAAATGTATGTTTTCGTGATCGTCGTACTGCTAACTTTGTTCTCATTCCACTTCTTATCATGTTATAGTAATGCTGCTCCCCCTTCCCTTGTTCTTTGCTTTCTATTATCTTATTTCCTTTAATCCTCCAGCTGTCTCCCAACCCCCTTTTTCCATCTTGTACCCCATGCTCTAAAATGAAGTTCAGTACTTTGTTTTTCCCTTCTATGCAGTTGACTGGACTTCCAGATGCTGACAGAGAGGCCCTGGGTTTACTTATTAATGCTGCTGCAATTATGGATGAAATCTTTTACCTGCAGGTTGTATTTATCCATGTGTATATAAATGGGTGCAGTAACTCATAAGTTGCTGATGTGGTAATATTAGGTATTTTGTATTTGTCAATATTATGATCTGTGTCATATGCCATGTCGAAAGCTTCATATCAATCTATGCTCCATATTAGGCAGAATATTCCTTTGAAATAGATTCTGTTATGCGATTCACAGTTTGTTTGACTCCTTTCCTAATTATCATTTAACTGAAATGCTACGGTAGTTCCATTTTGATCGGATAGTCTAGTGCAATATATAGATATAGGTGTAATATCTTGGGTTTATCATTATTGAAGAAAAAAGTACCGAGACGAATAGTGTTTAGTTTGTTTCATGCTTTTAGTGCTGATGCAATTGGATTACAGCAGAATCAGGTTGTATGCTTTGGCTTCCACATGGAAATGAAAACCAAAATGAGAAGTTGTTGCAGAAATAGCAATGAACACCCATTAACTGGCTAAGGTTTATAGAAATTTAACCAGTGAAGGGGAAAGAAAGGCGTTGTCAACCACTTTAGGTCTCTGTTAATATAATTCTGGTTATAACCTACCAAATAGAACTTTGTTGCGTATGAAAATTTAAATAATGTTAATAGACCTGAAGAAATTTGTCTAGTTGTTTGAAATAGCATTCTCACATTCATAATCTGAAAGAAGAGCTTGTAGTAGGATTAGTTCTTTTGACTTACATTGCAAACTCATTTAGTTATTTCATTTTTTTTTTCTAATAGCAAACTAACCTTTGATTAACATATTTTTTAATGGAGATCCTGCTGTATGAATGAGTTGGGTAATTTTTCTGTCTAAAATATTGCATAGAAAATGTGGAACTTAATTATTTTTTATCTAGTTGCATCTATTTTTCGAGTCTCTCGGTTTCTTTGAAATGTAATAAAGGGAATTTTCTTATGCTGCAATAGTTACAATCTTCAGTAAATGCATGCTCTAGGCTCTAGCTAACGTAGGTCTTTCTTTCCCTCTCAAATCAGGTTTGGCATAGCAATCCAGTTCTAAGAGATTGGTTAAAGAAGCAAGCTGGTGCATCAGAATTAGACAAGTTGAAGTGGATGTATTATTTAATTAATAAGAGTCCCTGGTATGTGTTATTCTGAAACTCTTTAATATGCTTGCACTTCAGATGATTATAATAATTCATTCTCTGGCAACAGGTCCTGCCTCGATGAAAATAAGGCATTTTTGACAACTGCAGATTCGGCTGTAAAGTTGCTTCCTGATGCTACAAAGCCAGTTACCGGGTGGAAGGGTCTGGAATACAAAGCTGCATTTCCTATGCGAAAACCTCCTGGTGCTAACTTCTACCCTCCAGACATGGACAAAATGGTATTTGGATCAAAAGTTTATTATAATCTTAAAGCAAATTGTCTGTTTAGAAAGGTTCACACCTTAAATGCATGATTATATCAAAGATTTGCAGCACTAGTCATCCCTTATGATTAATTATTTTGAAATTCAGCATGGGGACTAATAAAATTTTCTCCTGTACTAGGAATTTGAATTGTGGAAGGACAGTCTAACAGAGAATCAAAAGGATGAGGCAACAAGCTTTTTCACTGTAATCAAAAGGCGGAGTCAACTAAGTCTAGATTCTCCTCTATCTGATCACAGAATTGATGGAACAAATAATTCAGCTGGTTCCGTTCATGATCTATATACCGTTCCATATTCTGAAGAGTATAAACCTTATCTTATAAGAGCTGCTGAGCTATTGCATAAAGCCGCGGATACGGCTAGTACAACTAGGTATTAGGTTTTCTGTTTTTTTGTTTTTTTTTTGGTTGTCATAGGTCCTTTCTTACACATTTTGAAGAATTCTTTTCACTGTGCTGATGTTAGCTGAATCTTTCTTGACTTGTGTAGTTTGAAGAGGTTGCTACATAGTAAGGCTGATGCTTTCCTTTCAAATCAATATTATGACTCTGATATAGCCTGGATGGAATTGGTTAGGACTCTGTACATAAATCTTTTTACATTCATGAGTTTGTATGTTATAAATTGTGTTTCTTTCTGGTGAAATACACTAATTTACTGATGTAGGACAAATTATTTTATTTTAGAGATTTTAGGGAATTAGTTCTATTTTGATTAGGATTTTTATATTTGGTTGAGTTTCATTAGGAGTTAGATATTTATTTCCTATACTTAGAATTTTGGTACTATAATCAATTTATGTTTAGGCTTGTTATAAATTTATTTTGAGAATAAAGATTCCCCCTTATTATGTTAGATTTTTCCTTCCATTTCTTCCATAATTTTGTCACTTTTCCTCTTTTTGTATTACAAATTTGCAGATACTTATAGATTTCTGTTTATCTTATTGTATCGTTTTAGATACCCTTGTCATGTGTTTTTATTCTGATTGAGTGCACATAGTGCATGTTATGGACCCTCTTTTTATGTTATCATAATATATCTTATTATAGTTTCTTATTTAAAAAAAAAAAAAAGGTTCTTGTCCCCCGTCATTTATAATAGTATCTTTTATTTTTCTTTTGGGGTGGGTTTTGAGAGGATTGGGTGGGGAGTGTTGGGGAGGGTGCATGGCACAAGATTAACTTAAGAGAACTTTTTTTCTTGCATGAAGAAAATATTTAAGAAATCCTGGACTTATTCCTTTCGTTATTATTATTATTAATTTGGCCTTTTAAAGAAATTTTTTTTTTTCCAGAAAGTTAAAAGATTACCTTTCTTGCTTTTTACGGCATACATACATGCCTTGTGCATGGAACCTGTAGAGGGAATTATTTACAGGCATATGATTTGGAGAAAGAGTGTAAACAGTCAATGTCTGGCTTTTGAAAGTCGTGTGTCATATCAAATGCTTTTGGTTTTGTAATTAGTAGGTTGTGAACTTCTGTACATGACTTAAAATATTTAATGCTGGTAAACCCAATGGTGGTAGTAGCTTTGGGTAAGAGTTATATCAGTTTCATGTGAAAAACAGAATAATTGGTTGTGGTTGAAGATGAACTTGGTCTTTGTGTGCCCTTAAACGTAATTTCGAAACATGATTTTGAATATTACATCTAGCACCTTGTTTTGTCATGATGTACTTATTAAATGAGGGAAGGATCTCACATGATAGATGTAAGACTACCCATCTCGGTGGGTGATCAAGTCTTTGGATGGTTGAACGAGATAGATGTACGACCTGCTGGGTTTGTGGGTGGTCAAGTTGCTGAGTGTTTGCAATAGAGGAAAGAGATCATGGCTTCATAAGAAATGAGAGTTCCATACTTTTGGTGGGAAGGCTGCTTCACTTTTTGAATCTGTCATCAACTGTGCAATTTTCCCTGTCCTCTCCTTTCAGTGTAGCTAAAAAAAAAAAAAAAGAATATAAGTAATGAGAAGAGTGGTACAAATTAGTCATATTACGGCATCAGTCTTCTCTCATGATTTCTTATTGAAGTCCATCCAATTTACAGATTTCTCTTAAGATCCCTGATTAAGTAATTTACTTGTGGCCTTGAATCAAAACTGCCTCTTTTCGCTCAAATCTAATTTTCTAAATAAGCAATAGCTTTATATAACACGCATAAGATGAATTGCCGAGGCCCTGAATGAATTATTGAAAGCTTGAACAAGCATCCTGGGTTATAACTTGTCATTCTTATTTGACTACCTACCTTCAGAGTAAGAGTCCCTAGCTCCTGTTGCAATAATGAATTGAAAGCCATCAACATTGAGGGTGAAGAGTATATTAAACCCTCATATCTGTTGAAGCCAAATTGATTTTTGTTGTCAATTCTGTTACCATTTGGTACATAACTGAGGTAGATCCTTCTGTGTTTTTTGAGTGTATTTTCTGCTTTTTATCGACAGCTGACATTTACCTTGCTTGAAATACAATATATAGGCTGAGGAGAAGTTACAAAAGTAATGAATTTCTGTCATGTAGTGCTAAGATCCTGGTTTCGCTGTTTATGTGCTATGGAATCAGTTCTTTTTAAGAAACTGTTGTTCTTGCTGGTGTAGGACTCTAAGCTGGATGTTACCATTGGCCCATATGAGACATATGAAGATACAAATTTTGGATACAAGGTAAACCTTATATAATGCACAGAACTATAGTTGTACATAAAAATGTTGTGGGTTTTCTAATTTCATGATTTTGACCAAACAAGAACATTAGAAAACATATTTAATTAATTAAAATTTTTTTTTTTTTAAAAGAAAAGTATCAATAACGAAGCCCAAGAATAAGTAAATTACTTAAATACAGTTGTTGACTCATGTCCATCAGCTTAAGACTTTGGTCGTAGTTCTTGTTTAACAAGTTGTGTTATGTTATCTAAGGCTACATTTGAAGCATTTGTTGGGGTGCGGGATGACAAAGCAACAGCTCAAGTTAAACTCTTTGGTGATCATTTGCAGGTATTTATTGAGTCAAATATAAGTTACAACATATTCCATTAAGAATAAATTGATTACTATTTTGTTTCTAATAAATATTGTTTTCTTTACTAGGTTTTGGAACAAAATCTTCCAATGGAAAATGCATATAAATCAAAAGATATCATTGCTGCTCCTATTCGTGTCATCCAGCTTGCTTATAATGCAGGAGTGAGTGGTTGTAGAAAGTCTTTAATGGTTATAGCATCTAGCTCATCAGCAAAGAATTGGAGAAATCTCTTTCTCTTTCTCTCTTGTTTTTGGAGCAACATCATGTTGAAACCTATTACTCTTTCAACTTGCAAACATACAATTGCACATATTTTATCTCTGTTTATGCTCAAATTAGCAACTAATCCCTCATTTTGAAACCATTCTCTCTCTCTGTCTGTGTGTTTCTGCACAAACACAGACACATACTTTTTCTATACATGCTCAAATTTCAACCACTAGTTAATTTCTATGTTGGAATTTTAAATGCTGTTTTATTCTGATTATGTCAGTTAGATTGAGTATGATCCTAACAGTAATAGATTGGATGTATAATTGATTTATTTGGTCAAATTGAATCAGGTTTTTTAACCAAATTATTTGGCTATTATAATTAAAAATGTCCACTTTGGTAGTATTGCCTGCTATATCTCCACTAATGTCCATTTTTACATTATATTATATGCATCTTATTTTTCTTGGTAAATTGCTGAACTTAATGAATTTATTTTGCATCAGGATGTGAAAGGCCCTCAAACTGTTGCCTTCAAATTGCCAAATGATGAGCGTACAGTAAAAGATCGTGGAACATCAATGGTTATGCTTAAGAATGTTTCAGAAGCAAAGTACAGTTCATTTCCTTGAAGTTTCTTTAGAATCATGTTTAAGCTGCATTCATGTACTGGTCCATTGTTGCTTACTTCTTCAGAAATTATTAATATAGTCAGTTAAATCTTTAATTGTAAGACCTGTTTTCTAAACAGGTTCAAGCATATTCTTCAGCCCCTAGCTGATATATGTATTACAG
>JANKKB010027623.1:0-11369 GCA_026225775.1 Bursera palmeri | reverse complement strand
AAATTTTCTGTGCCATTTATTTTCAACAATTTTTCTTGTTTTAATTTGTGTTGATGAATGGATGATTATTTGTTGTAGGATTCTTATTTGTTGATGATTAGGACTTAGAGATTTACTTTAACATGTTTTAGTAAATCAGATTTTGATAGCTTCCGCAAAGTAAATTTTTAAATACMTATTCAACCCCCCCTCTAGGTACTTTAGGGTCTAAACATAGATTTAACACGAAGAATCATTACATATGTCTTAAGGGTCATTTTATTGACAATGCTTGGAAGTTGAACAAAAGAATATTGAACTTTTGTTCAGTTTCTAGTCATAAGGGTGAGTCAATTGGAAAGGCAAGAAAAGTGTTTACTTGTGTGGCACATTGAGAATATTTTGACAATTACTATTGATAATGCTAGTTCCAATGATGTTGCTATTTCATATTTAAAAAGAAGAATTAATAATTGGAAGGAGAATGTTCTAAAGGGAGAATATCTTCACATGAGATGTATGACGCATGTTATTAATTTAGTTGTGAATGATGGTCTAAAACTCGCAAATCATTCAATTATTCGAGTTAGACGTGCAGTGAGATATGTGAGATAATCTGCATCCCCATTGCAAGAATTGAAGTCATATATTGAGGAGGAGAAGATAGAAAGCAGGAGTTTATTATTTCTTGATTTTCCTACACGATGGAACTCTACTTATACGATGTTAGATGTTGTCCAAAAGTTCCAAAAGGCTTTTGGGAGGTTTGAGGAGCATGATACACTTTTTTCAAGTGAATGTAGTCAAAAGGAAGAAGGTCAAAGGAAGCCTAGAAATGAAAATTGGGAGAAGGTTAAGTACTTGACACAATTCTTAGAGAATTTTTATCATATTACCATGCATGTTTCAGGTTCATTGTATGTCATTTCAAATGTTTATTTTCACGAGATTAGGAATGTTGATTGTCTTTTAAAAGAATGGTGTCAAAGTGAGCTTATACTTATATGATATGGCTTTGAAAGTGAAACATATGTGTAAAAAGTGTTGGGGAGATCTAGAAAAACTAAATTTGATCATATTTATTCCAATAGTGTTAGATCCTTGATACAAATTTGAGTATTTAGAATTTGAGATTTCTCAAATGTATGAAGTGCACAAGGCTAACAATAAATGCAAACGAGTCAAAGAGGTTTTGCGTACTTTATTGGATGATTACAAGAAATTAAATTCATCTTCAAATGGTCACCAAAATAATAATTCTAAAAGTGATGGTTTAAAGGAGATGGATGTGGAACAACCAACACAGCAAATTGGATAAAAAATGAAGTCTTTATTCAAGAAGCATAAAACAGAAAAAGATTGTGGGGAATACAAATCTGAACTTGATAAGTATTTAGATGAAGAAAGTGAGGAGGATGTTGACCCTTTTGCTATCTTGGGGTGGTGGAAAATAAATAGCTCTCGATTTCCTATACTTTCACAATTAGCACGTGATGTGTTGGCTATTCTTATTTCAACGGTTGCATCCTAATCAGCCTTTAGCATTGGAGGTCACGCTCTTGATTCATTTAGGAGTTCTTTGACTCTTCAAATAGTTGAGGCACTCATTTGCACTCAAGATTTGCTTCAAACATCTTCAATTCAACTTAACATGGAAGAAAATCTGGATGACATTGATAAGTTAGAAAGTGCTAATGTTCTTATCCTTTGTTATTTTATGTGAACTATTTATAAATTGGATTTGTAATATTTTTTTTATACTGATTTTAATTTTTCTTGTAGATCTTGCAAATATAACTTTAGCACCTACTCTGATTGATGTTCCATGAATTTTGGATGATAAGTTCTTGCTCGTGTATTGCTTAAAATTAAAATAATTAATTTTAGTTATGTATAATGCTGAATATTTTATTACGATTATCATAATATAGTATATTTGATCAGTTAAATTTCTAATTATTTTGATTGTGTAAAATTCATTAAATTGTAAACTAAAATTGTTTTTTTTCCAAGTTTAACGATATTTCTAGTCAAAATATATCAAGGATGAGAACCAAGAGTTTTGAAGTGGATTAGATTGAATTATACAACTTTTAGAGCTTCTGAATTGTGTGCCTACATTAGTTTTTTGGACTGATTAATATTACTAATATTTGAACTTAGAATATATGTGATTGAGAATTTAAGATGGATATTTCTTCTCCTTAGTACTGGTTCACATAAAGTTTAAATTCTAATGTTGATTTATTAATTAATATTTTATTATTTTAATTCTAATTATTTGTCAAGTTTCAACAAATTTAAATTAGGTAATAATAAAGTATTTTAATAAGTTCACAATATTTAGTCAAAAAAATATTATATTTTAGCTCGAACCGATTTAGAAACTGAACCAAACCATATTATTTGAATTTAGTTCAATTTGCTTTACACTTAAAATAGTTAAGTTCAATTTGAAAAATTTTTAAACTACTACTATCAGTTTGGTTTCAAAATTCCTTAAAACCTCCCTAAGTCAGGCCGTTTACACCCCTACTCTCTACCCATATGACATGTTCAAACGCATTTCAAATGCTTTA
The DNA here is from genome assembly GCA_026225775.1 of Bursera palmeri. Lineage (NCBI taxonomy): Eukaryota > Viridiplantae > Streptophyta > Magnoliopsida > Sapindales > Burseraceae > Bursera > Bursera palmeri. The sequence goes on along the minus strand of JANKKB010027623.1, from coordinate 8,811 downwards.
TATATATACCAATCAAATCTTCCTTTTTTGTTGACTAAGATAAGTAATTCCATACTTGTGTTTATTACTCTCTTAAAATTAAGAACAGTTACAACTTTGTTGCTTGGAGAGTATCCAAAAGGTGGTAGTACTATAAGGATAAACAAGTTGCGCACACAATGCATAATTAACGCAGTATTATAATGATTTAATGGTAAGGGAACCCATAGCTTATATCTTTAATTAGTGTATATATGTATTCCTCTTTTCAACCACCTTAATCAGCTACAATACAAATTTTGGGCTATGCTTCATGTTAAACAATGATCAAGTAAATGATAATCTACGGTATAATGTGTGCAAATGAATTAAAACTAATAATTGTAAGAATTGTGTCTCATGTTTCACATTTATTCCTTTAAAGGAATCAACTGTAGTTAACAATTACAACCAATTTTTGCTGCATACCAAAGCTTTTGTGAGGTCATTATCCATGCCATCACAATGAATCATTTTTCGAATTTCATTTTTCAAGGAAGACTCTAAAATGCTAGGATAAATAGGCACCGCTAAGAAATCACGTGCCATCCTTGCAAGTGTTGGAAAAGTTGGAGAGTTGACACGCCACCAAGATAGTATGTCAAAATCTTCAACCAAAGGAAATTTACGATCTCTCAAATACTGATCAAGTTCAGATTTTCGTGAGTCGACATCATCAACATGTTGTCGAGATCTGCAGGGCATTCCAAATTGGTCTAGCATTCTAAGTGAAGTTGAAGAACTTGCATCACCAAAGTGAGAAGTGGATGTTTTTGAAGTGCAGCCGTTGGCATATTCATTGTAAACATTGGTAACATCATCAATGATATCCTTGAGGGGTTTACCATCATTACCATAAATCTTCTCGTACCAAAGTTTTACAATATCTATTTTGAACCGTGGGTCAAGAATTGCAGCAATTACTAGAACCAATATAGAATTGTTCCAATATAATTTGACAAATTCCTGTCTCATATGGATTGCCATGTCACGAGCAAACCAATTATCACTTTTTTCCCAAATAAGCAATTTCATATATATGGCACAAACCTTGGGGAAATACACATTTGCAGTAGTGTATTTGTTTTCAGAGAAGCCACGAGTGATATCATCTAACACTTTCCAACACTCGTACATGACTGTTGCTACATCCCATTCCTCCTTTTCTAAATTTATTAACTTGAAATTAGGATCTATCTGCTCTAACTCACCAAATGCTTCTCTATACCCCATTGTAATCTCAAGCAACTCAAATTTATCAAAAATCAAAACTAGAGGAAGGCCATAAGAAGTGACTTTCTTGCCCATGGACTTGGCTTTATCTACTGCTGTTTGAAACTTCAGCTTGTTCAATGAAGTCTCGCAGACATAGTTAAGAGACTGCCTCATCTTGGTAGCCAAGTCGAATCTCCACATGTGTCCAACCCAAATATAACGTTTGAGAATATCCACTAAGCAATCTACCGGAAACAACTGCCCGCTGAAAGGAAGTGAACCTTTTTTACCGAGCCAGTTGTTTATTTCTATAACAACTTCCTTATCGTGGCCAATACTTCTAACTATAGTGCATATATTCTTGTCTATGCCCCAATCCGAAAGTGAATCTTTAAGAGCTTCAAAGAAAGCCCTATCATCTTTTCCACATTGGAAATCAATAATCTTCTCCTTCAGTTCCCAACTCTCATCAATAAAGTGGAGTATCATCAAACGATAGACCTCATCAAACAACTCAATTTTTATATTGAAACGACCGGGGATTTTGGAAAAAAATCTGCGGAGTTTGTCTTTCTCCTGTTTGAAAACATTCAGCAGAGGAATCATGGAGCTTTGTGATGTTAGCGACCAATGCTTAATAATCATGCGTGTGACATCCAAGTGGTCCAATTCTTGATCAACCACTGATTTTTCTTTGGTAGCACCTTGAGTAGTTTGTTCACTTGATTTATCTTCGCCTCCATCTTGATTTCTTTTGCGTTGGCATCTTCCTAGATGATTTTTCAGATGTGTGGTTCCGCTCTTACTTGAACCTACAAACTTCCTCTTACAATGTTTACATACAGCCCATTCCTTTCCATCTTCTCCTTTATACTTTGTGAATTCCTCCCAAACCTTCGATTTCAGCTTTCTTCGTTTAGTACATGATGAGTTCTCTGCATCTGGGTTGTTCACGATCTCATTGCCATGATTCAGAGTAGGTTCAAACCAAGTATTTTCTTCCCCGATCTGAGATATTTCCTGTCAACATATAAACAAGAGTACTTGAAGTTGCCCTGTATCAGATGTTTTTAGTACTTCACATATGCAAGCCTCTAAATTTCTAAAAAGGGGTTGAATCTCCCACGGAAACTCCTTAATTTGAGTCAAAATTTTAGAATCCTCTTAACATAAACAAAACTAAATATTCTTTTATCAGTTCATAACTAACATATTTTAGAAGTCAAACAGCAAACCACTCAATACAGGAAGAAAGGATTTTAATTTTTTAATTTTTTTTTTCAATACTTGAAGAAGGAGATGGATTTTGCTAATTCGGCTCAATTACTTCACAGAGCAGAAATGCAAAACACAACACTTGAATGGGCTTTACTCTATTTATTTCTAAATGATTTATAGGACCTTAGATAATCTATTAGTGTTCAGGGAAAAGAGATAGGGAGAGATCTTTCATATGATTGGGTTAGAATGATTCGAATAAAATTATGAATTTGGCGAATCAAAATTTTTCAACTTGTATTAGTACAATTAGTTCTTCCAAATTAATCTAATTCTCATACTTAGAACTCAAGTTTGGAACACAAAGCAAAAGTTGGAGCCACAATGGGCTGAGTGGACAAAAAGAATAAAAAAATAAAACAAAGATGTAGATGTGATGCCTCAATAATTTTCCCTATGTATGTGTCTAAATATAGATTAGAGTTAGATAAATGAGAAGAAATAATCAGATTGGGGGATTGTTTTTATTTTTAGCAAATTTAGTATTTTTAATTGTCTAACAAAATTTATATTCTGGAGAAAAAAAATACTCTTTTCAAATAAAATATTAAAAGTACGTTTAAGTTATATTTTATGGGTTGAACACATTAACTAATTAACTAATATTAGAAATGGTACTTCGTTAGACGATAAAACGAAATTAGGATCTGACTAAATTTAAAATATTCTCCTAAAATTTGGTTATTTTCACAAGTCACCTGTACAATTACGACACAATTTTTTTTTTTCTTTTTATTTATTTTATTTTTATTTTTATGTTTTTATAAATGATTGTCCCCACTAGATCGAATTCGATCTTGGTCCATGCACACAAGTATGCTGATATAAAAATTATATATGATTCACAATCTATACATACATCAAGATCATAGAATTTGAGAGAAACCTTTACCTGTCCACAAATAAAGGAAAATACAGACGCTTCTGCTGGTGACAAGGTTCCATTAGGCCAAGACATCGCCGGCTACCATCAAATAGTCTTTGAAACCTGACTTTGAAAACAAATGGGATCATAAGAAAACTCTTTCAAAACAATGAGTTATCTCTTAATATTTTCTCTTCAAATTAAGAGAAGTAACCTATTTAATTTACAGGAAAAAGAAAAAGATGAGCCGGCCAGGATTCCTTGATTACACGAAGAAGACAATCTATCTAACTTAGAAAATTATATCTAGTAACATAATTTTAGCATTCAAAAAGGATTTGTCAATGGATGAAGAGAACATAAGATCGTTAGTTTAAGCCGGGTTAAGAGGAAATACTTACTTGGAAATGCCTGGCCTGACTGCTAATTAATCAAATTGACATAAGATTTCGGTTGAGGCTCACAATTGAGGTCCTTTTGGTGCATATTATAATGACCTTCTTTGAATATCGGAGAAGAGAAGAACGTCAAAAGTAAAATAAATATTATAATTTCCATATGCTTTTTGTTTCTACCTTTTCTTTTACTAACTTGGATCCATCCAAAATCTCTGAATCCGAATTTTGATCCGAGTTGGCTGCTTCACACATTTTGTTGGGACAAGAACATTGATATATAATCCATTTTTCACTTAATTATTTTGCAATTCTGCAAGTATCGACACGGTATATTTCATTATGTATTTTGATTAGTATCTTGATTGGTCAATGCTGGTGTAAGGCATTACACATTTGGAGAGACCACCCACCCCTCCACCGTTAAGAGTTTAGGGTTATGAGATTCCTTTGTGTTACACCTCTTCTTGGGTACTCCGCTTTTCTTTATAAGAAAACAAAGAGGTGAGCTTTTCCTCCCTGCACTTTCCTTGCGGGTAGGACATCGGAAGGAAAGGAAAGAGGTATAACACAAAGGAAGTCCAATCACCACGAGCAATCATCGCAATGATTCCTTAGACATGTATTAAAATGAATGGGAATAAACTTTAACGTCTTGAGATTTGCACAACGTAAAAATCAACTAGAATGCATACAATGCAAAAGCCTTTTATCAATATGTGAAACTCAGAAGCAATGATAGATGACAGGATCTAAACAATTGCGTAACTAAGCAGAGGGTAGCTACAACGGTAATGACACTCGGTGGAGATAGATGTTCAATGGTGAAGAGCATGTAATGAGTGGCAAGAAAAATTACTGTTGAAAATTAAACCTTTTTTTTGTGGTTAGACTAGAAATCTTATTAGATAATTCATATAACCCATATTAAGTTAAATGGGGTTAATGAGTCGTAATTAGATTCGAGTTAGGCTTAGTTATTTGATTTGTTTTAACATTAAAAAGTCTGATTAGTTGAATGGAATTAAGATATTTTAATTGAAGGAGTAATGTTTCTTCTTTCAAGTTTTTATTTCTGTCCTTTCTTCTTTTATTTTCGACCACTATCTAGTCGTTATGGCAAATAAAATATACAACTAAAAGAGACGCAAAGGGAAAGAAAAGCAAACGAAAGCACTCTTTTCATCATTTATTTTCCTACAGGGACCACTGTCTTGTAATTGTGGCGACTAAAATATACAACTAAAAGAGAAGCAAAGGAAAAGAAAAAGCGAACGAAAGCAAAAAGATAACGACCGTCCAACATCTAATTTTCTAATCCGATCACCCAACTAATTAAAGGTAAAAATTGGGGAGTTGCTAAAGAAAGTAGATTCTAAACTACTTTGACGGTAGTGATCAGACAAGGGTTTCCACTTTATACGTTTGATAAGTGACCCTCGTTCTGTGTGGGACAGTAGGTGGGTACATCTTTGAGGAAAACTGAAAAAGAAAGATCATGGAATCATTTAACATGTTTTTATACGTTTTCATTAGTTAATTGAATTTGAATTTTATCCAATTAGACACCATTTGAAGACTATATTATGATCAGGATCAGTAGTCAATGTAAACTGATATAGTAATATTTCATATATATTTTTTATTAGGGTGTATGGGTCAATATCTACCTGTAGAAGTGTTGATGCAAATTTGTGGCTCATTAACATAATAGGCATGTAACTCATCAAAACATATTTATCGAAACTATATATTTGTATCAAAATAACATAAATATGTTCATTTTGATTTGGAGGATGAAGATCCAGTTTGTATACCTCCTCCTTGTTGGAATTATAATGGGATATTTAAAACAAGTACAAAAATAAACAAGAACCAATAGAAAATATAACACAAGAATTTAGCGTGGTTCAACTTCAAACATACTTCACAAGACCAAGTCCAAAACATACTTTCACTATAAAATAATGAAATTACAATGTGAAAAACCTCCCAAGAGAACCTTGAGGAACACACCCTATACCATTTTGCTACTCAAGTACTTCCAACTTCTAATATAGAGACAACTAGTGACAACCCTAAGAACTAATTTATATATATTAATAGGCTTAAAAAACTTTTTGTAAGATGTTTTTCTACAAGGATATGGAATACTTAATTTATAAGTATTTATCCTTTAAATAACTTTTTCTATTCTCATCAACTAATTAAAAGTTGGATTCCTATTCTAATTAGGAACTAATTTCCTAATTTATTAATTAATCATCAATCTATTATATATGAATAGGAAATCCTAATTCTATTAGAACTCCAACAATTCTCTCTCCAATCCACGAGGGAGAAATACCTTTGAGAACTTCATTACTTGGAACTCATGTCTGCCACTTTGATGCAATACTCGAGCTTTTGCTTAGGAACAATCTTTGGTCATTATGTCAGAAACGTTGTTGTTTGTGTGAATCTTCTTCAATTGTAACAAACTGTTTCACGTATCCAGTGGAATCTCCTATTGATATGTTTCGTATGAGAATGATATTGTAGAATTCTTGCTTGAGTCTAAAGCACTTTGACTAACAAAATAATCTATACTCTTCTTGTTTCAAACCCAACCCTTGGAGAAAACTCTTAATCTATAACATCCTTTTGCTTGCCTCAATGAGAGCAATGTACTCTCCCTTAATAGTAGATAAAGCAATATATTTTTGCAATTTGGACTGCCAAGATACAACTCCCTTTGCAAAAGTAAAGAGGTATACTTGAGCTAGATTTCTTATTATCAAGGTCACGTGTCATGTCAACATCCATTGAAGCTTTCAAGACAGGTTTGGAATCCCAAGTCTTAAGCACAATTTTGAACTTTCTCTTTAGGTATTTGAAGGTCTACTTTACTACTTCCCAATATTCTTTTCTTAGATTGGAAAGAAAGCTACTAAGGATTCTCATTGCATGAGCTATTCCAAGTCGTGTGCATACCATGACATAGATAAGACTACCAATCGTAGAAGAGTAAAGTATGATCAAGAGCTTTTCCTTTTCTTCTTACTAGAAGGATACAACTGCTTACTAAGTTTGAAATGGTTAACCAATGATGAGCTAACTTCCTTAGCTCTTTCCATATTGAACCTGTCACGACTCGGACTTTTGAAATATTGATTTAGGGGTGTAAGTGAAAGATTTTAAAAATTTAAATCGTAAAATTGTGTATTTTTGACATATATGGGGTGACAAAGACGTGATAACTTCGTGTATATGAGAATTTGGAGGTATTCGGGAGTTTTCAGAATTTTAGACTAAAATAATTTTACATGGGCTCGTAGATTTTCGTCTTTAGTGCACGATGTTGACATTTTGAGGGTCACGTGAGTGACGTTTAGATGAGGATGGTTGGCAGTGAGATGCCGAGACTTCAAATTGGGATTCATGAACATCGAAGATTTAAAAATTTATAGATGGACCCCCAAATCCCAAAATCTATATTAACTCACATAGGACCTAAAACATTCAGAAATCTTGCACAGACATCCTTGTTTGTCGGAAAACTGCAACCAGTGTCGTCATCGGTGACCGTTCACATTCCTAATGAGTTAGCTACCATGGTCAATGGCGATAGAACAGTCTCATCTAGCTAATCACCGTGGTGTCCTCCATTTGTCAGTACGCCTCTTGGATTGGCCAGAACAACGTCGAAAAGATTCACCTACATCGGTGCCGATCTCCCTCCTCTACCGTTCACAGCGGCTGCCACCGGTAGGGATCTTTTCCTCTCGGCCAGAGGAGTCCAGTTGTGGTCTTCAATTGACCGTCCGAGGCCTGGATCGCTAGAAAAAAGTAAGAACTTGTTCGGCTTTCCCAACACCGATCTACTCTCTCCGGCCACCGTCTCGCCTCGCCATAAGTGTCATTGAACTCAGCTTGTTGAGACGATTTCGGTGGTGGTAGCCATTTGCCACTGATTGAGATTCTGGAGAGTAAATCATGAATCACGGCTGTTGTTGAAAAATTATGATCGGCCCCCTCAACTTACAGGCTTGACATGTGCATTCCTTCATAATCCCTTGTAGCTTTGGATCTTGGCAGATACACCCCTATCATGTGTTTTGACGTAAGGACCCTCAAGGATCTTCCGGTTAGTAATTTCACCCTTACTTGGTTAGTTTTAGAATGACCCCAAATAATTTATAAGTTGGCATAACACCCCTATAATGTAAAATATCATTTTAATCATTGATTCCGATTTTGCATGTTTTGACCCCGTGACTTTGAGGATTCATCCGAGACCCTCGGAATAATGAGATTCACGATACAGATGAAGAAAATAGAGAAAGAGATCCAACAGCTACAGTTCAGATATCAAGAGAGGAGTTTTTACCTATGCTTATTTTGTTTCATTTGATGTGCATGTGAATTAATTTATTGTTGTGGCTTAGGGGATAAAAAGTGTGTGATCGACAAATAGAAGATTAGATAGATTGATTGATTGGGGTGTTAAGTATGTACTTACGGATTTATGAACATGAGAAACGTGTGTGTGCCCATGAGTGATGGGATGTACGAGGCACAGATAATATGTGGAGGTGCTTGCATGATGTGATGGACGAGATACGGGTCACATGCGTGTGACCGTATGTTATGAAAATGAGTGAATGGTCACAGGATCGGAAGGTATGCTTGTGATAAAGTAGCTCGGTAGTAAATCCAATATGGGATAAGAGTATATAATGGTATGATTATGGTATGGAATAGGAATGAACATATGCGTGTGCGATGAAGGACATGCACGTGAGATTTGATGTGTGTACGGATTACGTGAATGGAACCCGAATTGGCCTAGTTGAGTTTATGAAAAATTGAGGGGGAGGTATTTGATTGTGTTAGGGATAGCCATGCCTTGTGTGTAGGATCCCAGCATGATAGGGATAGTTGTGCCTTGTGTGTAGGATCCCAGTGAAACTCTAGATAGCTGACACGTCCAAAATAGGATTATCTCCCAAGCGTAGGAGTGTCGAAGTAATAAAACCCGGTAAGACCGGGGTCGATCCA
>JANKKB010027621.1:0-11365 GCA_026225775.1 Bursera palmeri | reverse complement strand
CCAGAAGTCTAGAAACAAAACAGTGCGACCCGGTAGTGGCAAAGTTGACAATATCACATTGGGCTATTTATAACAAAGTTTAATATATTGTTTTCTCTTCTGCAATTTGGTTGGTTTATAATATCTTGGTTCATTAATTTTTTTTCTTTTCTTCTGCTATAGTGCTTACACCTCACCAGGATCCCTTATGACAGTCGGTTCCAGCTGTATAAATCCCTTACTTAAGGTGGGAAACATGTTTGTTAGAATTTGATGGATTAAGCACTGAGATGGCTTTCGATTTAGAAAATTCATATTTATAGGCAGAGGCATTCATGACCATAGTTGGCTGAAGTTATGGTCATTTACATTCTTTGTTGCAAATGGTTGCAGCATCTCAGTAGAACTCTAACAGCACACGTTATCAATTAATTGTGAGTTTAACATGGTAAACCATATAATGCGCCAACTCAAATTTCCATCAAGTTAGACATATATAGATATCTCAAATTCCTCATTATTGATCATTAAAATTGAATTTATTAGGTATTCAACTCTAATAATTACTTTATTATTAGTTCATGATCATCTTATTGAAGGGACGAGGAAGCTTTGAAGCATCCTCTTGTTGTGCAGTAGATATCATATTCTCCTCTGGAGATTCTGCAGAAGGGGCGGGCAAACTATAAGAATCTGGGTCAGGTTCTCCAGGTGGAAAGACAATCCCTTCCGGAGGTTCTGCAGCTGGGGATGGTGAAGTTTCATAATCTGGATCAGGTTCTCCGGATGGAAGGAATGCCCCTTCCGGAGGCCCTCCGGATGGTGGGCAAGCTTTCTCTGGAGGCTCCGCAGATGGAGTGGACGATTTCTTTTCATATTCAGGTTCTGCTTGGGCATGCAACACCTCTTCTGGGGTTACACAAAATATCAAACAAACAGAAAATGAATTAGTTCAATTGTTATGTTAATACAACAACTTAAAATGAGGTCGATTCTTTACCAGAAAGCAAAAAGATGAAGAAGAGCAAGAAGTAGACGTTGCAGAAGCTCTTTCTCTCCATGACATCAATTAAGCACTTTAATGGTTTTCAATAAAGAATCAAATCATATTTATAGGCAGGCATGTATGGTGCATGCATGCCCTCTGTACACCAATATTTGGCTGAGGTAAAGTCATTTTACGTATTTCTTACAAATGGCAACAGTATCTCAGCAGAACTGTAAATGCACATTAATTGATTCATTAATGGTAAACAATGCATGACCTTTAAATTTTTTAGACATATATAGAGATTAGAGCAACTGAGTTTAAAAACTTATCATATAATTTAATGCTCATGAAATTTTCATTATTAATCATTAAAGTTGAATTTATTCCCATATCTAATGGTATTCAACCCTAATTACTTTACATTAAATTTCTATATAGTAAAAATAAGTAATAATTTTAGAGTAAAGAAAGACTTCAGTTTCTTGCTGCATAGAGTTTATTAGAAGTCTTCAAAATGCTAACATATTACATTGATCAGTTTATAATCAGTATAAAGGTATATAATATCAAACCGCAACATGTTATCTCACTAAAATGGGAAAGAATACAACCAAACGTGGATGGAGGGATTGTGCACACATCGCCTGCAGTGCTATGCAAAAGTGTCTAAGTGCATCCTCCTTTTCTTTGCTCCTAAACGGGTCAGGTAGAGGTGGAATTCATCCTTATGTGATGCACCGATCTGTGTCACTTGTGCTTGCATAATGTGGTTCATTTGGGCCGAACTCTTTCAAGTTGTTCAAAGTTTGCAGTAACTGGTACTATTACTTATGGCTCCTGGTCATTTTCAAAACAGAGTAAATTTGCAAACAATAGCAGCTTATTATTTTCTGGACTCAGGACTATTACCTCAGCCCAAAGCTAAAACTTGGAATGACTTCAATACTTGGTTAAACTAAAAGGGCAGAGATTAAAAGACCAGCTGAGAGTGAAAATTGATACTATAGTTGATCATGATCACCAGGCTTGTGATTTATTCCACAGGAAAATACATATACCATTTCAACAGTCCCATTGGCTGGGAATGCTGAGTACCAATTGTCAATACAGAATAAGGTTCTTAAACTAGAAGACTTTTTCAGAGGGTTAAATATTATTTTTCAAAACAAACAGAAGTGATTTCACAGGGCAGCACAAACTACAACCACACTACACAAAAGATGATATTACTCCACAGCATAATTCAATTCACCAGGCCAGCCAGCAGTCCATCATCGTTTTTGACTGATGCCATTCTCATTCAAGTATTCAACAAATTCATCGATAAGGTAAGGCCAGGCGCCTTCGGCATCATAATTCGACAGTGCAGGATCCACCGTCTGAATAACAAAAAGAGTGAAAAATATTTAGTAATGGAAAACTATTTATCAATATATACATCTAGAAGAATACTAAGTCTCATAACAGTGAAAAAATAGATCATTAATGAATGTGGGGCTCACATGTTTGGTGAGGGCACTAAAAGTAGTACTCAAAATATTTGCCAATGATTCAGCTTTTGAAAGATTGATGTATTCAGTGATACATGCTTAAGATTGAAAGAAGATATGGGAAAGACGAGAAAGGAATTGTTTCAGAGAACATACATTAAGCAAAAGCTAAGGTTCTCTGGTCCAACTGGAAAAAGAACAAAAAGTTAAGATATTCTTATACACTAATCCTAATTAAGAAACCTACAGAAAGAAAGCAGGTTCTTTTTTCCTCTTCTTTCTTTTGGTACTGAAGGATGGTTGCTATTTTACTATCCAATATATTCATGCTATCTCATAATGACAAATGCAGTTGAAAGAGGCACCAATTATGTGTGCAAGCAGGCATGTAGTTTCGAAGTTCATCTCACCCTTGCAAACTCCAATAGCTGAGCCCATGTGTCCCTTGAGATTGCTTTATTATGCTTAGCCTGACCAGTTGCATCAAAAAACAAAACATACATCAAATGGAATTATGAAGAGATGCAGACATGACATCAGTCCAAAAAAGCTTTGACAACTCAGCAGGCATTTGCATTCATGTAGATGATAGTATAAACAGAACCAGACAAGAAGATATGAATTGTATATAAATCATCTCACTACCATTCTGGGACAAGTAATTTGTTTGATGTATATGCATTCTACGACATCCAAAATGAACAATGACAATTTGTTCAAACAGCACCTGAGGGTCAACAAAGTCAACCAACCAAAAAATATGAACCGAGTCAACAACTTGAGGCTAGAACTTTTGCTTCAACAAGACTTCAATGGATTACAACCATAACGAGTTGTATGACCAAGATGTCAAAAGCCACAACCTGTGACTGCATTCCCTTCCTTGAGATGCATACAACTAAAGAGATTAGAATGGCACAATCATTTTAGCATCCTAGCACCCTACAAGATCGTACTAAGATTATCAAAAAGCTTTTATCACAGAGAAAAACAAAGATTATTTCTGACATACAATAACTGTTTTAGAACAACTTTTACAAAAATTTAGAATGAGAAAAAGGCCACGTGTGGCTTCAATAATGGCAACTAAAGGGTTGGGTTACCTTTTTCACTTGTAGTTAGAAGAAAGTGCTATTTATTCTTACACAAATATCTATACAACATTAAGAAGTCAAGTAAGTGCCTATAAGCTACCTGTAGGAACTGGCACCAGTTATCAACCAATGGCCACTGCTTCTCAGCAAACAGTAATTGCCACATTCCAATTGCAGTATCCAGTGCCAAAGATTTCTGACCCTGAGATTGTAAAAAGAAAAATCAGTTATGTACATAAAAGTACCAAAATATTGTGGACAATATATCTTGTTGCATAATTTTATAGGAACACAGTTGAATATTAAATGTCAGGATTGACTATAACAAAGCCAATCGTGCAACTGACCCGGGCAAAATCCCACTTATGTTTAAGTAAAAAAAAAAAAAAAAGGAAAAAAAAAAAAGAGCTTTCATGTCTGTCATGAATATTGACTATTTGTATATCCAACCGTTANGGCAAAATCCCACTTATGTTTAAGTAAAAAAAAAAAAAAAGGAAAAAAAAAAAAGAGCTTTCATGTCTGTCATGAATATTGACTATTTGTATATCCAACCGTTATAAAAATGACAGCACAAAGACAGTGACAGCGACTATCATAGGACTATTTCACTGAGTGAATGTTTTAAGTACTTTAAGTTATATATATAGGTATTTTTAATTTATATATATATATATATAAATTTTTTAAGTTAGAAAAATTACGTACAAACGCCAGATTAAAAGTCACTTCTAAATATGATAGATAAGCATTCAAAAGGGCATCATTCTGAACATTAAAAGTTCAAGTCCTTGTCATAAGCACATATACCTTTTCTTTTGCCCAGCCAAAGGCAAAGTTGTAAATCTCACGGAATTTCTCTGTACAATCATAAAATGAAAAGATTATTTTGGCAACAACACAAAAGTATATATCTAAGAGTATAACAAAAAGTCGAATACTCAGTTTGAGATGATGTCAAATATTTCCAAAAATATATCGATCTGTAATAAATTTTGAGGAAGCAACATGCCAATATAAAATCGTAATCAATCTTTGGTAAATACCAAAATTATACACCAGTTCACATACGTTCGTCTTTAAGCTCAGATCGCATAAATGGTATCCTTTCACGGAACTTATCCAGAGAATCTATCCTGCCACCAAATTATATCACCTTCAGTAATGAAGTTGCATGATAGAGCTACCAGACTGGCAATCGATTAACAACCATAAAGAACATAAAAGCCTACCCTAGCGCTTGTAATCCACCTATGAACTCCTGTTTTGAAAATTCACACATCGTAGCAGCCTTCATGTGCCATGAAACAACTAACTGAAACACACTAATGACCACGTCACTGAAACTCCACAAAGTGGTAAGCATATCCACAAAAGATTTATCAGGTTAACAATATAGAAACCAAAATTCACAGGACTACAGGCAAAAATATATTATCAGTAATGCTCAATTTTAAGAGCTTGTCAATCATCAGCTTGTCAATCGTCAGTAATCAACCAAAGGTTCATCAGGTTGCATTCCAGAAGGTCAGAATTTCTTTAGAATCAAATTTCAAATCTGGATTTACCAATAATTTTATCCTAAAAAAAATGCATGTCTTGTAAAGCAAAAGATTCAATAAGCTCACATATACATACCATAACAATATCTTGAGGATCAACCTGCCAAAAAACAAAGGCTTGAATGTCACATTTACAGTGAAAAAGAAATGATTTCAGTTACCATTGCAATAAATTGAAGATACAAAGAAATTTTTGCGAACTACAATGAGAAACAAGCATTCATACAGAGTATTTGACTCAGAATTTTAATGTTCAAAACCACAACAAAAGGAAAATTAGTTCAACAGTGACCAAAAAGCTACCTGAAGGTCATTGCAAAGGAGAGTGATACCATCAACCAGAATCATATCAACATATTGATCTGCAAAAACATTTTAAAATAAAAATTTCTTACTACATAGCAATTGCATGAATCTCCAATGGTTCATACATCTTTCAATACTTTAGCAAGAAAAAAATAATGGATCACTAAAACAATCAGAACCTCACCAACTAAGAACCATCAAGGTAAGTCGAGCACACAAAGAAGGAAAACAGAATCATAGAAATCAACATCACTAAGTCATTAATAAACAAAGATGTGGACTAATAAACAGTAAGATAGCACATCGGAACAGGGAAAAGAAAAAAAAGTTCAATAACATCCTCTAAAGTGGTTGAAGGATCCATGCCATGTAAGACTCTTAATTTCACCACGTTTGCAACAACAACATTAAGATATAAATCAATCTAGACGCTTTGAACTAAAGATTACCAAACAGATATCAACTTGAGACCTCAATTTTTTTGAAAACTAAAGGGAAATTGACTTCCATGAAGCATGTCTATGAATTTTAAGATAACCCTTCTAGGAAATCGAATGGGAGCAAGATAGACAAACACAAAAGGTTGTTAAAATGTAAAGCATGCCTTTATATCTGTTATAAAGCTCCTCCACATGTCTGGTATCAGTATATGATTTTACTTGGGGTTGACTGTAAAATACATCAAATCCTCCTTCTAGATTCCAATCACTGGCCTTCAAAGCTTGAAGAGCAACTTTTTCACTGCATTACGAGAGAAAAGGGAAATAAATGAATAGAACTGCAAAACATAAATGAAAACAAACAAGGTCATCCGGTCTCTATAAAGCAAGCAGGGTACCAATTTGTTGATTCTTTACTATCAACTAGAAATAATATACTCAAATCCATTTATGACTAGAACCAATAACTTCTTCCATTTTCCACAGCCCATTTTCAAGGCAGAAGACAAAGCAGGGAAATCATGCTCAAGTTTGTTCAAAACCTAATAATCATGTTCGAAAAGACATGCTTCGTCCTTTATCAACCAATTAATCATACAATTACATCAAAGGATGACCAGAAACGAAGTTACCTTGCTCCAGTTATAGTCACAAACTGCTGGAGCTTGTCACGGTTGCTTCTACTCAACTTATGCTGTAAAAAAAAAACCATATTAACATACAAATACAAACTTTTCATAGATATATCACAATCTTCTCTGCGTAATCAACAGACACAACCCAAAACAAAATTAATATCGAACTTCATTAATTCACCAAAAAAAAAAAAACAACTAATGATCGAAAATTTGGCAAAAAGGAACCAACTTTAACTAAGAGAACAAAAATGAAACCATCCCAGGAGCTGAATTCAAGCAACAATTGTTTTCTTCACTTGAGAAAAAATAAATACATGTCCAACGTAAAAAAGAACAATTTTTACCATGTTTTAAGGTATTTCGAAGGAAACCCTTTTGGCCTTGGAATCAGTATTCTCTTTGTCGTTGATGGATGATTTGAGAGAGAGAGAGAGAGACTCCGGGGCTTGGCCACCTGCTGCTCTCCTCTCTGTATGTCTCTGGCTCTCTCTCTTTAGGGAAATTAGCAAAAATAGCCGAATGGGTATTGCAATGAAATATAACCAAATGTTATAAACCTCGGACAAAAAATCCTAAATACCCTTATCTTCAACTTTGAAAGCAGTTAACAGCTAAAATTTCCTCTGTTCCGTCTAATACATCTTTGAAAGCAAACTCCACGTAAGAAGAAACTAAATCATTCTGCTTAATATCATTTGTTTTAACTTGAAAAAATATACGCTATTGATGAGTTGAGAATGAGTTTTATAAGTTGAGAGTAAGAATTTTGATATTGTATTTTAAAAAAAAAAATGTTTGATTTATGTTTGATAGTTGTTGGAGACGTATCTTGGAGTTGATTGGAGTGATTTTGTAATGAGAAAAGTAAAAAAATTATTAGAAATGTAGTCAATTGGAGAAAAAGGGGATATAAGACATCTACATGAACTGTGTGGAGGTGTGTCGAACCTCTACATGGACTGTGTGGAGGTGTGTCGGACCTCCACACAGTCTTGATTCCATAACATGCATTTTCTAAGTTAATTCTTATTTTCTATTTTTTGTTACTTTAATATAACATATTATCTTCCTTTGAAGTGTTTACAGGATAACAGAAACTTTCATCATTATGCATTCTGGTGCTAGATGAGAGACACAACTAAATAGTAACGTTGAATATATAGGTGGTTAGATTATGGGGTCAAGAGTTTTAAAGGATATTGGTTTTAATCAGTTTGTAGATTTATTATATACAGAATTCGGATTTGATCCAAATACATATGTTATGGTTTTATAAAGAGATTTCTATATATCAACTCAAAACTATTCCCGATTATGCATTTGAAAAATGATAAAGATGGAATAGTTGCATGATAGATAAATTCGTTCCATTTATGATGATAGTGGAGGAAAAGGTTGACAGAGTTTATCTTATTATTCCAGTGAAGGAAAAGGTTTCATGGGAGAAAGAAGTATTGAAACATCCGTCGTTTCATTCTGCAAGTACAATTAATCAAAAAAGTTAATTGATACCTACAACTTCTTCATCCTACAGACGAAGATGGGGCAACATCTCTTATACTTTTCCCCTAGTGAAGAAAGATACAATTAAAGTTCCTGATATTGAAGTGAACCTGAATGATAAATTAGGTCGTTTAATAATCTCATTGATGACGATTTACATAGGGTCGTGGTCATAGAGAATTTATACCCTTTTGATGATCCATGTATAGAGGTTGATTTCATAGAGGATGATTTTGTAGAGGATGACCACTTTGCTTATCTAAAGGTTTACAATGACCTACCATTTTCAAATGCAATTCCATACCAAGTATCTATTAACAAAAATCATGACATAGGTTCTGCTGAAGAGATTGGGTCGAAAACATTTCAATTGTTGACACCTATTATAGATGCAAACCTGTCGATAAAAGATAATGATACTTCGAATGTTAATGACAGATTGCAAATACAAGTTTGTTTGTGAGGTGTTTAATAATAAGTTGGAACTTTGTACAAAGTTGGCATTAGTGGCAACCAATAAGAACTTTGAGTTTGTCATCTCTACGTCAGCAAAGCATTGATTTAAGGTTGTTTGTCGACATAAAAATTGTAAATGGAGGATAAAAACTTTGACAATTAGGAGAGATAATAAAGATGATCATGAATTTTAACAAGTCAAAAGATTTGACCAATGACACACGTGTGAGATGACACAACTTCTCTCGAATTAT
This sequence comes from Bursera palmeri, assembly GCA_026225775.1. NCBI lineage: Eukaryota > Viridiplantae > Streptophyta > Magnoliopsida > Sapindales > Burseraceae > Bursera > Bursera palmeri. The sequence continues at coordinate 2,652 of JANKKB010027621.1, read as the reverse complement.
AAAAAAGCATTGACACATTTTATTGGACTTTTTGTCAAACACAAGTTTAAGGATTCTTCTTCAATCTATCATCCAATAGTAATTGTAAGAGATGTTCGAAATGGTTTAGGTATTGACATCTCTTACAACAAGGCATGCAAGTGCTAATGAGTCTGCCCTTACACAATTACTAGGAGATCTAGCTAAGTCATTTGGTTTGTTGCCCCAATATTGTATATGTTGAAAGCTTCGAATCCTGGTACTGTGTCTGAAATTGTGACAGATTCTGAAAACTGCTTCAAATACTAGTTTATGATTTGAATGCTTTAAAGGTTGGATTATTCTCTTTTATTAGACCACTAGTCGCCATAGACGTACATTATTAAAAGGACCACCAATAGTACGTATAGGTTGAGAACAAAAGAATTTATTTGTCTATAATTTTCTCCAAAATTTCTAATGCCCAAAATTTCCCGAATTCCTTCCAAAGTTGCTATTGCTTCCATTAAACATACCATAACTATTATTCCCACCAGATTGACCTCTACAATAGTTATAATTTCTATTTCTGCCTCTTCATCTACAGTTTTGACTAGGTGGTCAATTAAAAGTGTTATTGTTAAACTTAGAGTTAAAAGGGGTTCTTCTGGCCATATTAGCAGTAGTGTTGATAGTAAGGACTTGAGATGCATTATGACTATCTAATCAAAGCTCATAAGTTTATAATTGAAATTGCACCTTATCAAAATTGAGCTCATCTGACCTAGAAGTGATATTCACTACAATTGGATCATATCAGGCCCAAACCATCAAGAATATGCAAAATTATATTAGAATCAAAAATTGAGTGACCTATTGCAAATAAAGTGTCCAAAAATCCTTTCATTTTTAAACAATAATCATAAATGCTTAAAGAACCTTTATTCATGGTTTGAATTTGATGTTTGACATGCAAAATCCTTATTCTTGACTCTGTGAAGAACAGTTTCTCAAGAGATGTCTAGACCTCTCTAGAGATTGTACATCTAACAACATATCCAAACATAGATTCAATTATGGATGAAACTAACAAGCTTAGGATAAACTTGTTGATCCTCTTCCATTCACGCTGGATTAATAGTAGTTATTGCATTGACTATAGCTTGATCATCATGCATGTCAGGTCGAGGAGATGGACAGATCTTACTGCTATCAATATAAAGATCGAAGGCATTAAAAGTTGGTAGAATCTGCGATCACCAATGGCCATAATTGCCTTTGGTTAGTTTAATTGAAAGTGAGGGAAAAGAATTTGGTATATTTAAGTTGACTTGTGAGATCGACATGGAAAAGTCTCTGGATTTCTTGAATTTCCAAGAGCTTCCATATCATGCTCTACTACACTTTATAGGATTTGAGAAACTGAAGAAATTAATTTATATTGATTAATTGTTACGATTGCAATCAGCTGGTTATCTAGGCTAATCAAGAAAGACAAGATAATATCAAATAGTACCTTTGTGTTTTGACCTAATTTCAAACAAAAAGTAAATTTACCATTTTCATCAACTAAACCCCTAAGGTTTGGTTTTTTTAATCAACTGTTAATTTTAACCCTTAAAAACACATATTTGCCCCTACTGAATTTTTTTTCCTTAATTTTAAAAAATTTTAAAAAATAAAAATCCAAAAAGTATAAATTTGTTTACTATGGATGTATAATTTGTTTATTTTTATTTATTCTTTTTTTGTGTTTAAATTAAGGACATAAATTTTAGTAGAGGTAAATATGTATTTTTTTGGGTTAAAATTAACAGTTGATTAAAAAAAGCAAATTCAGGGGTTTAGTTGATGAAAATGGTAAACATACTTTCTACTTAATATTAGACCAAAACACAAAGGTACTATTTGATATTGTCCTCCAAGAAAGACTATTTAACATATTAACTAACTAATAATAGACTTAAAACATATTAACTTTCTTAGCTAATTTCTAAAATGCCCTCTCATTATAATTTACAATAATACCCTCATTTTATACTTCAATGTTCTTCTTTTATTTATTTATTTATTTTCTTATGGTCTCATGGAATTAATTATCAGAATATTCTCTTGGGCTTGTTGCTACAGATTAATGATATGTAAAATTTGGGCAGCCATGAGATAGGGAAAATGATACTTCAGATGATTGGTGTAAAACTTGGAAAGTGTAATGTGATAAATTAAAAGTTATTGATAAGTAACTTTTAAAAACCATTTAAAAAAAAGGATGAAGGTGTTTGGGTTTATGGTTATTTTTGTTTTTATTATATATAAATGGTCAAAATAGACATATATATTATACCTTTATAATATTTAATTATTAATAGTTTATAGTCAATTTTTTTTGAATTATTTCGATAATTTCTATATAAATTATTTATAATTTTATATAAACAATAACCATACTAAATTTTAAAAACTTAATTAAAAGAATAATATATGAATTATGTAGTCAATTAAAGTTTAAATTATTTTTTAATTTAATTTAATACCAAAAAAATAATTTAAAATTTATATTATAATTCTAAAATATACATATATCTATAAAATAATTTAAAATTTATAAAAACATATTAAATAAATACATGTAATAAAATAAATTTATAATTAGAATATATATTTATTAAATTCAATAAATATTAATTGTAAAAA
>JANKKB010027620.1:0-11364 GCA_026225775.1 Bursera palmeri | reverse complement strand
AATCACTTCCTAGAGGGGTGGGAGCCCATAAGAAAGCATGCGTTACCACTTCACAATAATAATAGATTTACAATATGATTGATGAAATTTAATGCTTGGTCGTGTGGTTGCTTGTCCAGCTATTTTCTATATATCAATAGGCTTTTACGTTCCCTAACAACATCGATCACTCACCACTTTGCAGATTACTACACACATATATATATATATATATATATAACATGTCCAAGAATATTAAAGACATCTTGGTTGGTGAGTTAGGTTGGTGTGTGTGATTCCATTAAGTTGTTATTGTTATATGATCTAATTTAGGTCTAGTAATGTATGAGAATAGGGACCATCACAGTTGTTCAATTTATTTGTGTCAACTTCGATCCCGTGCAACAAGCTTGGAAAGTTTTAGGTCAATTTGTGGATACAAAAAGATTGACCGTTCCTTTTTTTTTTTTTTTTTTTTTTTAAGATTGTTTTTAGACTCGTTAAAGATAATTCTCTATTGACATTGTCCACTGAGTTTCGACTACAAAAAAACATGCATGCCCGACTGACCATTCCTTCGATGATGTGAAACGTTTTCAACATGACGTGGAAGGTTTTCAATATGATGTGAAATGTCCCATTGTCTTTATAATATGTTAATCAGTAATTGCGTGAAAAATTGGATACATAATAAAAATGGGGTAAAGAATATATTTATATACATATATAGATAATCATGAGTATACAAATAACTCCTTTTAATATTTTTAATTTATTAAAATTAGATTAGCTCGGTTTTCGTTAGATTTTTTTTTTTAAAAGAAATTCACTAACCATTTTAATTACATCGCAAAAATTTGAATCCAATCAAATTCAAGTTATATCGGTTTTAAATTCTAGTCTCCCCTCAATCCTTTGATATTGCAAGAAGTTCAAAATTTTCACTTGATTCTTCCGAGTTGGTTATTATGGTACAAACATATATGATCATATGGGTTGGAGCTCATCAAATTCTAACTCTTCGGTGTACCGACAGCCATTTAGTTGAGCCTCGTTTCACAATTAAAAGTCTAGTGATAGTAACTTATATCTAACATTAATTCTTCATTTAAAATTCTATTTTGCTCCATTTTGTAAATTGATTGAGCAACAGGGTCGGTCTTTCAGGAAATGAAAAATTTACGAAAATGGAAAAATCATCCTCTCCATTGTTCACATCATAAGTTACAGGGTAAGAGATCGAAGTAATCGGAGCTTTAAATGGAACTCAACTAAGCGAAAAAAGGGTATATATATATAGCTAGGTAGAAGGCAAAGGAAGAGAGCAAAAATGAATAGTGTTATTATGGAGAGTTGTGTGAGAGATATGGAGTTGGAGAGAGAGGTTGAGGACTTGAGAGAGTACTTCAGCAGTGGGAGAACTAAAGAAGCGGCATGGAGAAGGACTCAGCTCCAGAAGTTGCTGCTTCTTCTCAAGGACAAGGAGGGTGATATCTTCAGAGCTCTTAAACAAGATTTGGGAAAACATTATGTTGAAGCTTTTAGAGATGAGGTAATTATTTATTGATTAACTTGCATCTTGTCTTCTCTAGTTAATTAACTTCTGTTTGAATGTTTAAACACTCAATAATTATTATTGATTCTTGCCTGACATATTCTGTTGCAGATTGGTACCTTAATAAAATCAATCAACTATGCCTTGCAAAATCTGAAAGGATGGATGTCAAGCCAAAAGGTAACTGTATCTATCAAGTTGGTCTTGAGATTTCTGATAAATTTTTATGAAATTTGCAGGATTGGTTTTGAACTTCTACAAGAAGGTTTATGATTATTAATTATGGGAAAACTCCCTGACGAATTTCAGAACTGATTATTATAAGATATGCTTGCCAATGTTTAGGAGAGTTCAGTGACTACATATTCTTATAAACATTATTGGTTATATAAGATGATCTTATATAAAGAAATGTGTGAAGAGGAACTAAGCATCAATTGTTTCCATGGTTGAGTCATAGGCTAAATTGCCACAAATTGCACTTCTCTCATCAGCAGAATTGGTTCCTGAGCCTCTTGGCGTTGTCCTCATTATCTCAAGCTGGAATTTTCCCTTTGGTGAGTACGATATATAACATTATCAGATCAATAGTAACCATTATATAAAAAAAATATTTTATGATGTTTTCCAGTCTAATCCAATGTGATCTGATTTGGTTGCGATTTGCTGCATGAGCATAGGAGTATCCTTGGAACCGCTGATAGGAGCAATAGCTGCAGGAAACACAATGGTTCTGAAACCCTCAGAGCTGGCTCCTGCATGTTCTTCTTTCTTAGCAAATGTCGTCCCCACTTACCTTGACAATAGAGCTATCAAGGTTATAGAAGGTGGCCCTTCTGTCGGTGAACAACTCCTCCACCAAAAATGGGACAAGATCTTCTTCACAGGTATTTACGTATAAATGTTGTTGACATACATACATTAATTATGAGAAATAACTAGATTTAAAGGGTTGGGTTAAAAAATAGTATCTTCAAAACTTTATTTGATAATCTAACTAAAACAATTGGCTCGTTGATCCGTAAGGACCCTTACGGGTCGGACCGTCGGCATGGTGATTAAACAAACACAACTTTTATAATCTTAGTTATTTTTCAACACACTCTCTCTAAATTTTATTATCTTCACAAACTCCTCTACTTACATACAAGAGCTATATCACATAAATGAACTACAAATAAGATGCATTAATAACATACATGCATGTATGTATGTATGTATGTATATGATTAAATTAAATGATGAATGGTAGGAAGCACAAAAGTGGGAAGGATGGTCATGTCAGCAGCAGCGAAGCACCTAACCCCAGTCACTCTGGAGTTAGGTGGAAAATGCCCAGCTGTTCTTGACTCTCTTAAATCTTCTGGGGACAGAGAGGTATGTACCATCATTAATTATCTGTTGTTAGTTAATCATCTTATTTGAATAGAAAATATTTCCCATTAATTATAATTTCTAAATGATTTTTTTTCTTAATCACAAGGTGGCCGCAAATCGAATTATTGTGTCAAAATATGGGGCTTGCGCGGGTCAAGCTTGCATAGCAATTGATTATGTCTTGGTGGAAGAGAAATTTGCTTCAACTATGGTATCAAATATACATCAACAAATGAATGTTTGAACAAAACAATTGAATATTATACCATATCTTGATAAAATCTTAAATGTGTTTTTTTTTTTTTTAAAAGTTAGAGTTGATGAAGGCTAATATCAAGAAAATGTTTGGTGAGAACCCAAGGGAAACCAACAGTATTGCCAGGATTATAAATAAGCAACATTTTTTCAGATTGAAGAATCTTATAACCGATAAGAATGTCAAGGATTCTATTGTCTATGGTGGCTCCATGGATGAAGACAATTTGTAAGTAATGATTTACTTTACTTTATTTTATTAATTATTGCAGGGTTGCTGAAAAATATTTATTATGAAATCAATTTTTTCGAAACAATTACGAAGATATATTTTAAAAGAAAATTTACGTTTATGTTTTCGAACAATTCGAAACAAAGTTGTTTTGAAATTAATTTACAAGATTTGCTTGCAAATCTCAGACATAGAATTGAATATTGAATTATAATACTAATGTTCGACATTATTAATAAAAATACTTTTGATAATATTTATAATGAAATAATTATATAATATTTTCAAAATATGAATATTCATCTGTATCCCTTTTTGATAAAATCCTGAGTCCGCCATGGTTAACCACTACAAATTCATTTAGTAAAGACTAGTAATTTTATCTTTACATTTTTTTTTCAAGTTTTAATATAAGAACCTCTTTGAGTCTCTATGCAGGTTTATTGAACCAACAATCTTACTGGATCCTCCACTTGAAGCAGCAATTATGACAGAAGAAGTCTTTGGCCCATTACTACCCATAATCACAGTCAGATGCTAATTTTCACCCTATTAATAAACATTCTTTGCTTTCAGAGATTAAAATTTGATATCTTCTTAAAAAATTTAGATATTATAATTCATTATTGGATACTTAACAATTGACGTTGGACTGTATGATTTATTTATCACACTATATATATAACATCGTTATCGTCGAATACAAGATTATCATGACATAAATTTTTTTAAGAATAAATCAATTTTTAAATATCCTCTTAGCTCAGGTCTATTAATGTTTTACTTCTTAGTTTACACATTTGGTCTCATTAATTATTGCCTATAACAAACAGGTGAAGAAGATCGAAGACAGTATCAGCTTTATAAATTCAAGGCCTAAAGCACTTGCGCTTTATGTCTTCACCAAAAGCAAAACACTCACAGACAGAATGGTGGCTGAAACATCATCTGGAAGTTTGGTATTCAACGACGCAATCGTTCAAGTAAATTTACCAATGAACTTACCTAATTTTCCTCTCTTTTATCGCTCTTAAACATTCATTTTGTTGTATACTTGTAATAATTTGTTTGTCTTGCATTTGTTTCGAGAAAACATTTCCGGTTCTGCATATTACGTATCATTTTTAAAATTTAATACTAACCACGTATCCTTAAATATCAGATTGTTTTTAAAATAAAAACACAAAATCTGTAAACGAACACAATCTTTTTTTTTTAATTAATGAATATTATTGACTGGCTATATCAATATAATTGAATGCAGTATGCAGCTGATAGCCTGCCATTTGGAGGGATAGGTGAGAGTGGGATTGGCAAATACCATGGAAGGTTCTCCTTCGATGCATTCAGCCACCACAAGGCGGTGGTGAGAAGAAGCTTTCTGACAGATTTTTGGTTTAGATTTCCTCCATGGAACAATCACAAGCTCCAACTCTTTGAAACTGCTTACAATTTCGACTATATCGGGATGCTCCTCGTCATACTTGGTTTGAGAAAACCAAGAAAGCTCACAATATAATCATAATTAATAAGGTAACAACATGGCAAGATGAAGATCCTTGCTTGCATGCATGGTTATGGCTTGCTTTAATTTTCTCTTCTACGTGAGCAGTAATTTCTTCTATCAGGATTTATTATGAATTAGCTTGTCAAAGGCAAAGAAAGATGTATAATTTGTGAAATTTCGGGAGCTTTTATGAGTGTGATTGTATTTATTTGATGTTGAGTGTTATTGAATTGTATTTTGACTTGATTTCAAAATTATTGATGCTTTTCTAAGACTAGCTATCAACTATAATTATTAATTAACTATGTGCGGTTTAGATTCAATATTCGATTGAATGTTAATTTTAAAAAATATATAGAAACACATCTCACCGAACGAAGAAACTTCGAACCTGAACCTGGGAGAGAGTACACCTTCAAGTTCAAAGCCTACACCCTCGTGATTTATTTTGGTGACAATTAGTATATAAATCAAAATACATCTATTTAATTAGTAATATTAATAGATAACAAATATTGATATGATCTCAAGATATTTAATTATTTAATTAACATAAGTATGTTAGTTTCTTTATTTATTTTTTCAACAAGGTCATACATGAATTATTTTTTCTTATTAAAATATATAATATAATTACTTTTTTTAAAGTAATATATTCTTCTATTAACAAAATTATTTTAGCCAGGTTTTAATCTAACTAAGATCAAATAAATCTCATAGATCTTGTGGGGTTTGGCAAAATCCATACATACCCAAAACTTCTGGCATAATACTATATATCCATTAAATTTGGGAAATTGACAAAAATAGACTTTAAAGAAGGGGTCCATTTTATAGTTTCAATAGAAATGGATTTTTTTCTGTTTTTTGTTTCAGGTAAAAAGTTATTTTTTAATTTGATATATATGATAATGTTAGAATGACTTTTATGCCCTTTCAAATATTAATTTTAACCTTTAACATTAGAAATAGGGGGTTCAATATTATTTTTGAAACTCTTGGTGGCTTATAATTTCTAAAACTTCTTTTGGTGGTTCGTCATTAACTCTAAAATATAATTAACGTTCATATCTTATATGTCTAAAAAATTTACAAGAATCACCGTATCAAGGGGAGTGCTTGAATTTGACTTACTTTTTGAGAAATTTAAGTATTATAATAATTCTACACATATGTTTAATAGTATCCAATAAAGAATGTTGAGCATTAAAATTTATATATATATATATGATATTGTTCGATACTATTTGACAATATTGATTGAGGGTCAAAGACGATATCTTATAGATAATATCGAGGGGTTTGATTGGTTATGATCTTTAAATTAGTAATGGGATAAATTTTAAAAAGATACCTAATTTGGGCCATTTTTTAAGCATCTCTTATTTCTATATTTAAAAAAGTAGAATATAATATAAGCTTGAAGGTCGTTCAAAGGGAAAAATGGGGGGAACATTTTGGCGCCAATTTTCTCTCACTAATGCTGGACCCACGTGCTCTCTCTTTCTCTCTGTGAAACCCTAAGCCCCAATCTCTCTTTCACCCTGCTCCCACCCCCCTTCCATGGCGGAAACAACACCCAAGAAGCCTTATCATTCTCCTAGAAAGTTTCAGAAGCAACAATTGCCACCTCCTCCTCCTTCTTCATCAGTTTATCTGACCCCTAAAACCCCACAAACCCTTAACCCTCTAACTCCTCGCAGATCCTCGCGTCGGCGCTCTCTTCTGCAAGATCCCACCACCCCGCAGACACCCTTTTCCTCTTGCGAAAATCCCATCAAGGATTTCCCGAAAAGTCCAAATCTTGCTGGAAATGAGGAAAATTTGAAGCAGATTGATAGTGGTCTTGATAATTTTGACAAGGATGTGGTGGAGACCCGGAGGAGTTTGAGGAAGGAAAGAAAAACCCGGAAGAGTAAGAGAAATGGTTGTGAGGAAGCAGAAACTCCAAAATCGAAACGAAAAGATGGGTTGCATTCGGTTGAGGTCGTGTTTTCTCCGGTATCACCCGAATTGTCGGAGACGAAGAAGAGGAAAAGGCAAGATTGTTCTGAGGAGAGGAATAAGGTTGTCACGAGGTCGAAAGCGAAAGCTGGAAATGGGAAAGTTGCTGATGGCAAGAAGACGAATAAGAAGAGAGTGTATTACAGGAAGGTGATCTACGATGGAGGTGAATTTGCGGTAGGAGATGATGTGTATGTGAAGAGGAGAGAGGACGCCAGCTCGGACGATGAGGACCCTGAAGTGGAGGAGTGTAGGATTTGTTATAATGCAGGGAAAAAGGTTATGATTGAATGTGATGATTGTTTAGGTGGGTTTCACTTGAAATGCTTGAAACCACCATTAAAGGAAGTTCCTGAAGGTGAGTGGGTTTGCACATTTTGTGAGGCTAGAAAATTGGGGAAGGAGATTGAATTGCCTAAACTGCCGGAGGGAAAGAAGAGGACTAGGACTATGAGGGAGAAGCTTCTTTCAAGCCATTTGTGGGCTGCCCACATTGAGAGGTTTGATCATTTAAAGATTATCTGTGTTGGTATTAGTTTGGTGTTATGATTTGCTCAATCTAAGGGAATTCTTTTGTTGATTGTTTGCAGTTTGTGGAAAGAAGTAGATGGGAACTATTGGTCTCGTGTCCGTTGGTATATGATACCGGAAGAGACTGCTGCTGGGAGACAACCACATAATTTAAGGAGGGAACTTTATAGAACAAATGATTTTGCTGACATTGAGGTGCTGGATATTATGGCTTTCGTTGCTTACAGATAGTTATAATAGATTCTGATAACATCGTGATAATAGGGTAGCTTAATGTCTCATGTTGAAGAAAACTATATTTACTAATTTATTTAGTTGTTTCGAAGACTTAGAATGGTCTATTATATTCTATAACAGATGTCACTCTTGCTCGTGTTTTTTTAAGTTATATTTGTCATAACACAGAGTGTATGCTTCGGTTGTTTCTCTGCACTTATATATCTATAATGCTATTTATCATCCTATACTGTCATGCCTCCCTGAAGCATTTGGAAAATCTCTGCTCTCTAGTCAATTTTGGACTAGATGGATTATTTCGTTCTCTTATCCTTGGAATACTTCTGGTCTAGATTGAACTGTATTGACTGAGAGAACAACCTTAGCACCATAGTCTCCTCAGCAAGTTGACATAAACTGCCAAGAGAATAGCCACCGAAATTAGCATTGTCCATTTGAAGTGGAGAGTGAGTTATAATCAAGTATTAGGTTATAGATATGAGAAGGAAAGGGCAACTGACATCTAATTACATGACTAAGAGCGAGATTTCAATATGATCACTTCGAATCAGAGGAAAATCGAAGACTTCAAACTTGGAGAAATAAATATTTCTAGGGATTGGTTTATGTGAATTTTTCTTGACAATAGATTGAGAAAGTGCAATCCTTTATTCCAATATTTCAAAGATCAATTTCCAACGGGATAAAGATCTAAATGTCTCATAAGAAACGGACCAGTGGAGAACTTTTTAGAGCTGTACCACCTTTCAGAAATCTACGTCAAATAATTGAATAACAAAGGCCAGAGAGGTTACTTGCTAGAGGAAAGGGCAGGGAGTAGATGGGTAGTATTTGTTGTGTAATCCTGTGCTTGTTTTGCTTCCAGGCTACCTTGAAGGGTGAAGGCTGATTCTCAAAAGTTTGCATTCTGTAATTGAAGAGCTTAAGTAGATGTTGATGTTGGACTGACATAAGAGAAGGTAGATTCTTACAAGATATCTTTGCATTTTTAGTGAATGATTTCATGGCAGCAACTTAGTTTGAAAAAGAAATGATGCCTTTGATGCCAACAACAGCTCTAGGAAGAAAATTGTAAAACTTTATAAAATTAAGAGTTTGATCATTAATATGATGTAGCGAATGAAAAAACCTTTACGGAAAACTTGATTCCAACAAACAGCAGGACGTCTTGAAACTGAGTTATACTTGATTACAAAGACATTTTAAGAGGATATTCTAAAAAATTGAGTACATTGAAGTTGAGATGTTGTAAGATGCATATAGAAAAACACACAAATGTGCATGCTCATGTGTCACATGTGCAGTTATGCACAAATAGATAGAAAGGAAGGAAGAGAGGTGGTGAGGTGCTAGCTTGTTGATAAACTGAGCCGTGTAGATATAACATGAGTTGATGTCATGAGGCATTTACCTTATAAGGGCCTTTTGATAGTTTAGTCTCTGGACTCATTTGCCTAAAAAGCTACGTCTAACAATCATAATCCATGATGAATCTCACCAGGCAAGAGTTTGCATGAATAGGAGCCTAGTTGGAGGATTCTTTATTATGTGTAAAAAATTTTCTCATTTCAGGTTGGACATTATGTAGTCGGTTATATGGTGTTGGATTAATAATAGTTTTTGAACTTTCTGTGGGCCTAAGTTTATGTTTTACAACTTACAAAAATTTTTAGGCTACAATTGAATAGTTCATGGTTTATTGCAGTATTTGTCTAGTATTCTTCAACTTCTAACTGTCTCCAATATGAAAAACCATTTACATTCTTTTTGCTTATAATATTTTCTTTGTTTAATTGGTTAGCTTAGGTTCCATGTCCACAAGATGCATAATTTTTTTTTTTTTTAATTTTTTACTCTGCCATGGCCTGTAACTGCAGATGGAATCTATGATTAGGGTTTGCTTTGTGAAGAATCCAAAAGAATTTGCCAAGGCCAGCAATGAAGGGGATGATGTTTTTCTATGTGAATATGAGTACGACATACATTGGCACAGTTTCAAGCGTATAGCTGAGATTGATAGCGAAGAGGTAAGCTTCCAGAAACTAGAATGGTTGTTGATGTGTAAAATATCATAAAATTCAGTCTATTATGTTGAAATTCATTGGTTGCCTCTTTCATTTGTAGCATGGTGAAGATGCTGACAGTGATGAAGATTGGAATTCATGCAAGGGTGATGACTCCGGTACCGATGAAGACATGGAATACGAAGAGGAAAATGCAAAGAATTTACAAAACAGACCTTCCACAGCTCAAGAATTGGCTGCAGTATGACATTATTTCATAATTTTGAATTTGTGCTTGGCTAATTCCAAAATGCTTAAAATAATCAATTATGTGATGAATACAGAACTCGAGGAGGGGGTGTTTCTTTGGACTTCAAAAAATAGGGACAAAAAGAATCCCAGAACATGTGAGATGCCATAAACAGACTGAACTAGAAAGAGCTAAATCTACACTTTTGTTGGCAACTTTACCCAAAGCTCTACCTTGTAGAAATAAGTATGTGAAACTTGATTCCTTTTATTTTTTTAAGCGATGCAGCGATGCAACAGTTTCTGAATGATAGATGTGGTTTTTATATAGAGAGATGGAGGAGATAACAACATTTATAAAAGGTGCCATCTGTGATGATCAGTGTCTAGGACGCTGCCTGTACATTCATGGTGTTCCTGGAACTGGGAAGGTGAATTCTGTTGGTTTTGCTAAGATATCTTATTCCAATCAATTATTTAATCTGGTCATAGTTTTGTTGTGGCTTATGTTTTATTTTTGTTTAACCATGTGAATTGCAGACAATGAGTGTACTTGCTGTAATGAGGAGCCTAAAGTCTGAAGTTGAAGCAGGAAGTATAAAACCATACTGTTTTGTGGAGGTTAATGGTCTAAAGTTGGCATCACCAGAAAATATTTACAGGGTAAAAATATTTCTGAACTTGTCTGATTTTTATAGGATTGTTTCCTCAGGTTGCTTCTTCAATATATATAGTCTATGTTTTATCAGGTTATATATGAAGCGTTAAGTGGACATAGGGTCAGTTGGAAAAAGGCCCTCCATTTACTGAATGAACGATTTTCAAATGGAAAGAAAATCAGCAAAGAAGATGACCGACCTTGTATTCTACTCATTGATGAACTTGATCTTCTTGTAACCAGAAATCAGTCGGTAACTTCTGCATCTTAAGATGTGAAAATCTATGGAAGTCTATTTTAGCATATAGGGAGTATATGTATATAAGTTGAAAAGTTCTATCTGCATGACCCTTTCTCTTTTCTCAGGTTCTTTACAACATTCTTGATTGGCCCACTAAACCACATTCCAAATTGATTGTGATAGGTATTTGTTCCTTTTCCCCCTTCTCTTTTGATAGTGTGTTGAGTCCAGAAAAGTGACAATGATGATTTTGACACAATCTTTCTCTTATTTCTCTAATACAAATTTAACTACAATTTTCAGGAATAGCAAATACTATGGACCTTCCGGAAAAGTTACTTCCTCGTATTTCAAGCCGCATGGGTGTACAAAGGCTTTGCTTTGGCCCTTATAACTATCAGCAACTTCAAGAAATTATTTCAAGTCGTCTTAAAGGAATTGAAGCATTTGAAAAACAAGCTATAGAATTTGCTTCGAGAAAGGTTAGTGCTTTGGTATTTGTTGTTCCTAGAGATTCTTATTTTGTTTTTAATTTT
>JANKKB010027619.1:0-11361 GCA_026225775.1 Bursera palmeri | reverse complement strand
AAAAATAGATCGGTAAAGGAAATATGGTGAAACGAAGACAAAATAATTTTCTGGTCAGCAGAACAGTGACCGGAACAGTGACTGGAACAGTAACTGAAACAGTATCCGAAACAGTAACCAGAACCAGAACGTCGAAACAGTGTGTCAGAAAGGGAGATCCACAACCAGATCGTCGAAAAGATAATCAGCACGTGGCGGCGTGGCTAACGGAGATAGTCAAAGAACTATCTTGGGACTTACGGGCGAGAGGATGACGAACAGACTGGTGGTGTCACCACACCAAAAGGATGGCAGTTTGAGTCTCGCCGGAGAACAACAGTACCATCGGAGAACAGTGACTTCACTGGAGAACAGATGCAGTGATAGAAAAATGCTCTGATACCATGTAAATTGAGAGAAAAGAGTTTTGTATTTCTATATCACATCTTTCAATTACAACTCTACACACCTTAATATATACAAAAACTTCCAACTACTTCCAACTACTTCTAATTACTCTCAACTACTTTCAACTACTTCTAATAACTCTTAACTACTTCTAATTACTCTCTTTAAAATAATAAATAATAATAAGCAAATATTACTACAGGAACAAAACACAAATTATGGCAACTTGATTTCAAATACGTTTTCTTCATGGTAAGATTTGAAACTGTTGAACCAAAATGCATTAAAAACACATTATAAAGCTAAATGAAGGAGGAGAAAAAGTGGAATGAGAAATAAGGCATCCAACTCAAATTCGACATCAAAACCCGATATTTTTCATTGATGAAGCTTTGCAAACTTATGCCACAAGCATATCTCTAAATATGAAAACTTGTGGTTGAATTAGAAATACGTCTAATCCAAGGTCAGCTCACATAAGAGAAATTGATACATAAGCTCACATCATATTGCATCTTTCCAATACACAGCAATAGACATATTTTCAAATGCCAAATTTAATAGACTTATGAAACGAGTAAAATACTTACTGATCTCGCTCATGCACAAGAGTTTCCATTAGAGTTGGAAATTCTTTGCTCATCTCTTGAATTACAAGAGTCAGCATGTCAATATCATCCATTTCCTTCAACTGAGGATAAGCAATACCAAATCATCATCAGCCAAATCCAACAGCATTAAATAGTTCCCTAACCTTTAGTTTTCTTCCCCAAAGTGCAACAGATTGATACTCTTTAACCACAAATAACTCTTCATGGTGGTGATAAAATATCAGGGTAAGAAAGCTTACCATTTTGTTAAGGTCCTCGCGGCTCGGCAAGAAGAATGCTTGAAAAATTAAGGAATATAGTAATTTTGTTTTATGCCAAAGCGGCATCTTTCCCCACGTCCTCCTTAATGTAATCTGTTACTATTAAGCCCAATCAGTCACACTATCTTAAAAGAAAAATTAATAATTGACATAAAAGTGTGCAAAATTAAGTAAATAAACACTCATATAATACAAGCAGAAGTAGAGGTAAAAGAACAAACATTAGTAACATTCAATACAATTGAATATTTGAAATTTTTGCCAAACAACAGAGTACAGTCTCAGACCTTGATCTGGAAGAGTCATATGGGAGCTACTATAATTATTTTCAGGTAACAATTCACAATCTTGTAGTAGCATCTTACAAAATTATCAGGAGGTATTCATCCCACAGCTCTAAAGCAACACATCTTTTCAGTTACTATTCACATCCAATACTAGGGCTTTTAAGGTCTATCAATTCTTAGCAGAATATGCAGTCAAATCACTTTCATTTGGAAAGGCAAATACTAATAGAAACTGAACACCCAACCAATGACCAGCAAAAGAGTACTCCATAAGATGTACCAGTTAAATTCTCTTATATAGAACACACAAGTAAAATCAGAGCATTTTACTTGTTACGAGAGCAAGGTTTTCATCACTGCTGAATACAAGTATGGGAGACAGGTGTTTCTTCAGCTTTTTGGATGATATGGGGTAATGGTTGGGTGATACCATGATAGATGATCTATGAATCAGAAATAAAACATACAATTTAAACAAAAGAAGTAGCAGAAATAATTCTATCCAGCAAAATATCTTGCCTGTACAGGACGATCTCCAAGTATCACCTTGCCACCATACTTCATTGCTTCTTCAAATGCTACACGAAATTCAGAACCAGGAAAAACCTCAAGCTTACTTGCGACCTAACAGAAAATAAAAATATAAATTACATTGTTCAAGAGAAAACCCAAACATATTATGTATAGAAGTCAAAAAGAACATGCCTTGGCAAGAAACCAACTGTAAAGTATTCCAAACATGTTATGCTTCTTCTTCCACATTTCCACCATTTCTCCCATGGTAGGTACCTGGCCAACACTACACATAAGTTCAACACCCAGATGGAAACTTGAAAAAAAATTGTAATAAAGTGAGAGGCAAACCTTCAGATTCTGAGGAGTAAGCACAGCCACTCGACTCGAGCATAACTCCAAGAAAACAACCTGCAATGAACGAAAACAGATTCACAAATGTAAACCAACTTCTTATCAAATTTTAATAACATAAATTTCCAAAGCAGGCAGCTAACCTGCAAAAAATGACCCATCCATCAATCAAGTGTTAGTGAATTTCAAAAGAGAAAGCACCTGTGGTTTCAAATAATCAATTATTGCTTCCACTTCTCTGCATGACTCCTGCAATCAGATTACCAAACAATATGTTCAAATAAAAAGGTGTAATATGATACTGGACATTCAATTTCATTAGTAACAACTAACAAAATGCTGAATGTTACTTGTAATGTTACCGGAAGCCACTCCCAGTAACACAGCATTTCTCTTTCAATAACATATGTCATTTCATTTCAATCCAGACGTCTAATCCATCAACAAATGATTATAATCATAATTGAATAATTAAAAATTAATAACAATTAAAAATTTTCGGAAGCAAATGAACTAAGATGCCAAACCGAATCAAGCAGCTACCTGAGAAACGTGAGCAGTTCCAACAAGATAAACATCGCAGGTGCCGCCCTCGGCGGATGACTCGCACGTGAGAAGAACGACGCTCCGGGAGAGCTCCTCAGGCAGTACCTTCCTTGTCTCCTCCAAAACGGTACCGTTATCATCTCTCACCTCATCACCAAAACTGACGACGCTCTCACTCAATGCCTCAATGGCGTCAGGATTTGGATTTTCGATGTGAACAAAATCCTCAACCGGTTCCGACGGATTCGGCTCCATGGCAGGGAATTGCGGATTGTTAACGGCAGCAAACGGCGTTAGTTTGAGGATAGGTGAGGAGGAGAATTTTTGGTGGAGTGATAACGGAAGGGAAGTGTGGGAAGAAGCGAGAGGGAGAGGGAGAGGGGTTGGGATTGGGATTTTGAATGGAAGGGTGATGAAGAATAAACGTGACTCGGGCGAGTTGAACGGGGTGACAAGGCGAGTCAAGCGCTTCATAAGCGAGGTACGTGTTGTGACTTGTGAGAGGAGTGCCGAGGCGAGGCATGGCACGAGATGGACATGCTTTCAAGGCTCGTTTAGCTCACGTTGACGTGTATGCCAACTCACCTGTTTTTTACGTGGCAGTTATAATGTTGACTATTTTTTAATTAAAAAAAAAAACTTAAAAATTAACGTATAATGGCATGGTAGTGGTGCAATTATGAAAAAATATATAAATAGAAATAAATGCTAATAAGGTAACTAATTATTTCATAAATAATATATAAAATATTAGATTATTGGAACTTAAAATTTTGATTTAAAATTTTGACACTAAGTCATTATCATTTATCTAATACAATCCTGAATGAGAACTTATTTTTAAAATTCTGCATACGGGTAGATACATACTCTTATCATTATTTTACGAATAATGCTAATCTTATGCATTACTCAAGACTAAACTCTATCCTAGTCTACTACTTTTCCACTTAATATGCCCCTCTCGGCTCTCACCCAAGTGTTTTTCATTGTTATCCAACTTGAATCCTTTGCTAATCTCCATTTTATGTTGTAGTTAGTTTTTAATCTTCTTTTTGCTAGTCATTTTGAAGAATGGACTGCAAATTCAATAACGGGGGTTAAAAAATCGTCTGCTATAATGCTACAGTCATTACAATTGTTCTTGTATTGCTCTGCAGTTGTTTTTTATTATACCCACCTGGGAAAGCAGTGAACAAAGAAAGAAAGGTAGAAGAGACCAGAATGATCCATCTCTTGAGTTCTATGACAAAATAGAAACTGCAGAAACTGCACACCAAGATCCAACTTTGATGCCAGTCCGATATACGGGAGCCCTGGCGCAACACTTGTCTTGTCGTGGCATTTCGGAATACGCATGCCAATGTTTATTTTAAGCAGCAGCAGCAGTATTATACCAGATGCTCCATTCCAGAGCTCTAATACATCATCAGGACATAGCCCTAATAGAGCTTTACTCTGTTATAATTATAGAATGAATTTAATTTCCGTCCTTATACATACATATAAGGAAGACCTCTTTTGAGCAGTACTAGGATCCCAAGTACATGGTAAAAGATGCTCCATGCCAGAGCTCTCTCCTATGGTGTCATCCGTTAATGAAATAGAGCTCTTTTTTTTAAGGAAGACCACCTTATATTTAAATATTAGATTTTGTAGAACAATTTCAACTACAGTTGTTTGTTATCCAACTTCCCAGATAAGATCATACTAAAAAGTTCGCTGTTATAACTTCCGATGCTCATCATACTTTGAATCTCAGTCCAAACTTTACAATATGTCGAAACCAATTAACAAAGCTCCTGAGTTTATAAATTTCCTTCCAAGGAGAGTGAGTGCCACAGCCATGGAACTTTGAAAAGGTTTACTAGCGTATTTCATCAGGTTTTGCATCACCTCAAGAATTAATTATTCTGATATATTTTAGACTCCGACCATGATGACATTGACATCTCAGGGTAGATCATCCTTTATGATTTGGTAATGTTTGTGGTGTTTCCAGGATTAAATGGAACTGAGAATTCCAGTAATCAGGATGGCCACATAAATTAGCTATTGCGTCCGAGCCATTATGCCAAGAGGAACCAATTATCCCCCAGAATTGGTAATGGACGCAGTCAAGTCTACCCTACTAAACTACAATAAAATCAAATGGGATTTTGTTGCTCAGTGGAAGGAGAAGTCGTTAATAAGAAGGTTCACGGCGAGGACTTCAAGGTCCTCTCCACTACCCATACACACGTTAAGTGCTTCATCTCATCATAGCATCAAATTATCCCTTCAAACAAACATATAAAGATTAACAAAACAAAAGGGCTTCAGTGTGTGTAACAATCAGATCATTGACAAACTAGCCTCACTGAAATCCGCTAAGATAATTTTAATTTATCATCATAAGCCCCCTATTCTATGAATCCGAAAATGAAACGGCTTACCTACCATGAAAGCAAACAAATAAACAAACGCAAACAGAATTGAAAAAGGTGCTCAGACAGCCAAGGGTTAGTCTTCAACTTCTGGGAATGAAACCCAGATCAGAAACTCTAGTCCACAGTAATTGCATCATCACAGCACTCTTTCTCTCTTCTTATTATGCACACACAAAAGAAACCCAACTTCGAGACCAACCAAAGAAAAAAAAAATTGAAGAATGACTGACCGAATCAAAACAAACCCTAGATTTAAATTCTAATCAAACTTACAAATTCGTGAGGTTATGAGCTGAAGAGGCAGCAAATGAAGATAGAATACGAAAGGGTTTACCTTGTGTCATGTATTTATAGGCAGCGCTCGGAGGAGATTGAAATTAGGGTTTCAGTCTTTCAGAGAATGTAGATGCTGGGTTGCCATTTTGTGAGCGGCTGGGCCTAATTGGAAAGAACCAATATGGGCTCAAATTTACACAAGGGTCCAAGGTAAGAATTTGGGTTTGGTAGCAATTTCATGGATCAGAGAGCCCAAGAATATGAATTCCGCCCAACGAATAGCATCCGTTCGGTTTGGACCAGTTTTAGGTTAACTCAAATCAAACCCAAAACTTCGGTTGGTCAAAACGCAAACTAGATCAATTTATTTGATTCGGTTTGGATTAATCAGAAAGGATAAGATAATAGACTTTGAGCGTTTTGGTTTAACCTTTTTCCCAAATTTTTGACCTAAATCCCAAAATTTAGGAAGAAAAATATGGTGTTGTCATATATCCAAAGCATGGTACAACAATTTGATTTTGGGATATAATTAAAATCTGATGATACTTTGTGTTTTATTTCGATAATTTGAAGTCAATCTAAGTTTTTAGGTTACAATCCAAAAAATGTAGATAAAAAGAAACACAAAATAAAAAATGAAGCAATACATATTTGGATCTGAAGTAGATACGAGTAAAGAAAATTAAACATAATCCAACTCATAACAAAGGTTTAGTTTATTATTATACAGGATCAAGCTATTGAGGTTTAATTTTTTATTTAATTTTATATATTATTTGATAGCGATTGATTTACTAGTAGATTGAAAAAATAAACGGCTATCAAATAGTATATAAAATAAAATTAAAAAAAATTAAGTCTTAAGGAAAAAAAATTGATTATTACTAACTATTTCTTTGAGTAAAAATGTGTTTTTATATAATAAGATTGAAGAACAATTTATAAGAAAATGATTCTCATGTAGCCCTTGAATTAAGAAGTCAGATACCCAGTCCCGTAATGTAAGGACAATACTCAACGACAGATTGGCAATTGCTTACGTTGAACATTGGACATTACCACGTTGTATCTTTAAATTGAAGGGGTCAAGTAGTGAGCAATGAAGCTCATTCAATTATTAATGTGCAAAGTGTCACTTTCTGTAGCTCGCATATGGACAAAATGGAAAAGCATAATAATTGCCAAATGATTCAAATGCCAGCACCATGGGATTCTTTTACCGCAGACACATGCAATGGTAATATATAGTTTAAACAGAAGCAAAATCAACATTATCCTTTAATTACGGTTTGCATGTTTTTGTTTTTGACCACTGAATTCAATGCTGAAGTTCCGGGAATTTTCTAGGCACTATTTGGGGTCCTACAGATCTTTGCTTTACACAAGGTAACAGCTATCTATGAGAAGATGTGCATCTGGAAGAACAAGAAAGTAGAAACACACTTGATGATGTTTTATTGAAACATTATCTGCCCAATCACATACTTTTATTGCAAGAAAACAATCTTATCATGAACTGAACGAACAGAAGCAAGATAACAAAAGGACTAAGTTATTCTCACAACACTCACATAGCCCAAACCTCACTATGCATACAATTTCAAGCTTATACAGAATAAATTAGAAGATCAAAACTAAAGAGAGAACAAAAAGGGCCAATTGTTGCCAAAGATCACTACCTAGCTAGCACTTAGCTGTTGACAAAAGCACATTGCTTCCTGATCTCACCAGCTGTTCCTGTCTTGACATTGATGCGTCCCATTTTCTCCATGGACAAGGCAAACTCAGAAAAGAAGTTTTGAACAGACCCTGTCACTAGTTGGTTAATCAAAGCCAATGAAGCAGAGTTTGTGGTCAAAGCTGCGTCAGACTGGAAGAGACCTCTTCTCTTGAGTAAAAGTGTGTAGTAACTAAGATCAAATGTCTTGCGACTTCCAGGGTCCATCTCAACTTTTGTGGTATTATCGTTCTGAGTTCGGCACTTATTTGCCCTGAGTTCTGCTGCGTATTCACTGTCAAGAGCAGGGTCCTCATCACCTACTCCAGTGAAATTGTACAAACGGTTTGTAAATGATGGGCAGTGAGCGATACCAATTGTGTGCGCACCTGAAAAAATTAGTGATAATCTTGGTGGTAAGATCCTTGTCTTCCTGTGTTAGAGAAATTGATATTTTAAATGTTCATATATTATATAGTTTTTAGCTTACCAGAAGTCAAAACCAAGTCTTTCAAATCGAGTCCTTGGTTATTGTAAAGTCTTAGAATTGTGGTGAAGTTTTGGAATGGAGTTGGGATGCTGGAGGCTTCTGATGCGTTGGAGATGACTCCATCTCTACGTCCAGTTGGGACCCTCCAGAAAGGACCTCCCTGCATTCACCACCAAGCGAAGTGTCAAGACCAAGAACATGAGAATGTAATCATATTCAAATATAACATTTTTTTTAATTAAAATTTTTAGTTCTTACAGTGGCTACAATGGTGTCCCGTGCAACTAGAGCAAGAGTATCTGCACAAGAAACTATGCCAGGGCATGCAGCTTCAAGTAAGCTCTTCACTCTGTCAATGAAGTCAAAGCCTCTGAGTGTTCGATTTGGAATTGCATTCTTTTCAGGGTTGGGGTTGGCTGAGCTTGAGTTTAGAAGCACAGATCCATCACAGCCCTGAAAATTATCAAAATATTTGTCAATGTCCAATATTATTCAGAATCAGAAGAATGAAGTAGATTTGTGAGATATAAAAGGTGAAAAATAAGGCTGGATAAGAGAAACGAACCCTGACAAAGCAATCATGGAAATGCATTCTGATGAAAGTTGCTGCTAAAGATGGAGCATTGTGGATGTGCTGATTAACAAAGTCTTGCACAATCTTTTCAGCTTTTGGGCAGCTCTTAGAATAAAATCCCAGTTGCAACTGAGCTTGACTGGCCACAACCAGTCCTAAAAGGGCTAAGACTACAATACCAAAATGATTAATCCCTCCCATTTTCATCTGATATGGAAGAAACTTCACTGTATGAAGCTGCTTTTGAGTATGAGGTGCCTGTTCCGAACACAAGACATTAAATTTATAGAACTTAAAGAAGATAAAAAATGGTCCACCTAGCTAACTACCATGTGCTTTCTTTTGGAAGCTTTGCCATATTTTAATCTAAAGCTATCTAATAAAAATATGATTAGTTAGTCTTGTCCCTTGTTGAATAAGTATAAGATCCATATACTAGGGCCTTTTGCTTTTATCGGTGGAAGTAATTTAATCGATTATACTGTTCTTACGTTGTAGAATAGAATCCTTTTTTCGTTTTCTTGGGTTTAACCTTAGTTTGAGATATGATAATCACAGCTCTTACGTGGCGGCATAACATTTTTATGATGGATTTGGTAAGGTTCTTACGATTGCAGACTAAAATTATACAACAAAAAACAAGAACAGAGTAGATATATATCAGCCGGCTCACCTGCTCTGTGATCGTATAATGTCACAAGGCTGAACCATCCATTTTCTTATCAATAATTTGCTACCTGCTGCAACCCTTTGCAGCCGACACTTCTCAAAGAAAATAACAATCTGTTATATGTAGGATAAGATGTATAATGAGCTGTTACGTGACAACTTCGACTTAAAAAATGATTTCATAGTTCTCATGACCATATTATATATATTATTTTGAGATGAGAAGAGTAAAAGGCAGGACACGGATTACAAAATAAGTGAAAAAAATGTCTGTTTTATTGTCTTTAAAGAGCATTAAGAATCTCTCATTAGGATATTCTTTATTTCAGTGGGCAAAGAAACAGATTTATGGGATGCGATGTGAAGATAATAATATGCCTAGATTACAGCTTATATCGTACTTGTTGGACCATTGGCCTGCTAGCCCTATTGCTAGTTCTTTTGCATAGTAGAAGATGATTTGTTTGTTCAGAAAATTGGGAGAAATAGGCCGATTCTGCAAAATGAACAGGAACCAGTTTCTGTTCTTATGCTTGTATCGGCCATCATTGGAAACTACAGAAGAGAAAAATTTTAGAGTTTGGTTGCTGGGTCACATGATTGAAGGTTGAAACAAAAGTAGCCAGCTCCAGCTAGCATGCATTGGAAAACAAAGTTATCATTGTAGTAACACTAATTACAGATAACAGAAGCATGGTACTAACTCATCTTAGCTTGGAATTGCAGCATACAACAATGATATTAACCACAGTAAAAGCAAGTTACTTCCTGTATAACACTTTCTGCTAAGTATAGGATAGTTTATAAAGTATGTAATACATGGTACTGTTAAGTGTTAGCACTTTATTCCCATCATAAAGGACATCTAGCTTATGGAATGTTTACTGATAACGAAATGAATCAAAAGACTTAGAAAGCGATGAAGAGAAATTCTTGAAAGGAAAAGGCATCATAAGATACATCTATGCCTGCAGAAAAAGAATATCAAGAGCAAGAGTCTAGTCATTGCTTCCTGTGACTAATCCTAAATTAGCATCATTAAATTAAGAGGGTTCTGGATTAGAGTATTTTATTAGGAGGATTTACTTTGATTGATTCTCTGTTCCCTTTAGAAAGCAAAATGGAACACCTTTTGGAGAGATCTGATCACTGAATTAACTGTGCCTTTGTTTACATGTGCCTGGATGTAAGAAATGCCAAGGATTGACTGTGCATTTAAATTAAATTATCTGGTTGCATAACATGTCACGTTATATGATACCATCATAAATTATTCTTACTAGCTATCAAATAAAAAAAAAGTTACACTCATGAACCATGAGATCTCAGGATTACGTGAAAAGTCTCGAAAGGTAAAGGAGTGGGGGACTACTAAACTGCACGTTGTATAAATAATTGTAGTAGCACTTTATCTCCTCCAATAATATGGTAATATTGTTTACTGATAACGACAAAATGTTGATAATTTCATGAAAGTAATTAAAAGTCTTAAGAGAGCTGTAAATTAATCAGGATTAGTCAAAGCAAAACAAAAGTTTAGTTAAATTAAGCCTCGTGTGATTGAGCGAGTGCTTTGCTTTAGTAGTAGCCTAGTAGGAATTCACTTTTATTGGTTCTTCGTTTCTTCAGAGAACAAAATTCCTTGTGTGGATCTGACTCTTTGCCACTCCTAGCTTGCATCAGATTTATAAACAATAAAATTTCTGTCTTGCCCTCTGTCTAGCCAGCCATCTGTGTGCATGGGCCTGCACATGAAAAAAATCCATGCGCTCGGCTTGGTAACCAATCTCTTGCATGCAGTCCCAATAGCTGACTGGTTTACTGTAAGTTGATCTGCAAACCGCTGTGATGCATGGACTGGGCCGTCCAACAAAAGGTTTATGATATGATGATGAGATCTGTTGGTGGGTAATTCCAAGGGACATAATTAAGGAAAACTCAGTTTGAAATTGCTTTTGCTACGAAAATAGACTGTTTCTACATTCCTATATATAAATAAGTATCTTATAAAAGTTTTATATTTATTATGTATAAATGATTAAAATAGATTTTTGCATTATACATTTATAATATTTAATTATTAATACTTTATAATTAATTAATTTTCTTTTTTTTGAATTATTCTAATAATTTTTTATACAAAAAATTTTATAATTTTATATAAATAAAAAATTTATAATATTTTAAAAAACTTAATTAAAGGAAGAATCTATGAATTGTATAGCCAATCAAAATTTAAATTATT
>JANKKB010027617.1:0-47315 GCA_026225775.1 Bursera palmeri | reverse complement strand
ACGTTACATCTGCCGTTCGATTAGGATTAAATTAATGCCACGTGTTTTACAGCTATTACCTCTTGGTGTACACCTGCTCGTACTCATACATAATTCCTGAGAAAAAGATCCGAAATCTAATGAACAAGGATAGATATTAAGCGAACTTTTTTGAAAGGAGTCATGGCGAAGGAACGGTTTGTTCTCGTTTAGAGGTCTTCATAATAATTTTAACACGGACAGAGCTCAGCTTCTCGTTCTTGATAGAATAGAGTAGAACAGAAATAGACTCCGTCAATCATGGCGTCAAAGCTTTCAACTTGTTTCCTCAGTCCTTTCTTCCTCGATTTCAACTGTAATAATAATAATAATAATTCAACAGACAGCTTTACTAAGAAGCACTTTAATAATGCAAGCACTTTGTTCTTCCGTCACCGTCGCTTCTCTCCAGCTTCCTGCAGAATGCGACAGCGTAGCCTCAGGTACATCAGACATGCTTCACTTCTCGTTTTCGCTTTTCGAAACCGCTCATTTTCACGTTATTTTTGTATTTTATATATTTATTTTTTTTTGTGAAATAGTATGAATTTGATTAATATTGTTAATCAAATTTTACAAAACGGTGCAGTTCGCATCATAAGAGACAACACGTGAAGAAAGGCTCATCGGAGCAGCCTGCTCCGCTGAATGTAGATCCTGTGTCGAGGGTTGATGGTGATGGTGACTCTGCATCTGGAAATGATTTGACTGATATTGACGGAAGCTTGAATCCGGAAATTGTTGATGATGATGATGTTGAGACTAGTGTACTTGTGGAGAATGCTAATGGTCAAAACTTGGACAGTTATATAGAGGCTGAGGCTGAGGCTGAGGAGAAATCTTTGGTACTCTTTATATATATATATATATATATTAATATCAATAATTTTGATTGGATTTTACTGCTTGGAGTTTATTTATTTATATTTACATCAATACGCTTGCACAGTTCGATCCCAATGATAAGATTTTTTTTTTTTTTTGGGCTCTATATTTCGTTGAAATTTGTCCCTCGACCTGGTATTGGTGGAAAACATAATTTGTTTGTTCCTCTGATCCTGTCTGCTTTTGCGAGGGAAAAACGAAGATGAAGGTTGAATTATTCAATCAAGTTCCTTTACTATTGCAGGCCTTAAGAGGAGAAAGTGAAGGGAAGCTTTCAACTGCTCAACTTGATTACATGATAAGCATGATAAGAAATGCAGAAAAAAGTAAGATGTTTTTGAGTTATACTCTTAATTCAGTTTAATACGGTTCTTGTCTGGTTTAGTGTCTTTTTATCAGTTTGTAGAAATATATTTATAGGTAATTGTTCTATGTGTGAATATGTCAGATATTCTTCTTCTCAACCAAGCACGTGTTCAAGCGCTTGATGATCTGCATACGATTCTCAGTGAGAAGGAGGAATTGCAAGGTGAAATTAATGTTTTGGAGATGAAATTAGCTGAAACTGATGCACGGATTAAAGTTGCTGCCCAAGAAAAGATACATGCAGAACTTTTGGAAGATCAGTTACAAAAGCTACAAAATGAATTGACTGATAAGAGCTTTCCTGAAAAAAGTGAGCTAGAAATGCAACAAATTATAAACAAATTTGTAAATGAGGACCTTGCACTGAATAATAGCAGGACTCATTCTCTTAGCGAGGAACTTGGTTCATTGAGAACAGAGAATCGGTCCTTGAAGAATGATATTCAAGCACTTAAGTTAGAACTTAATAATGTTAAGATTACAGATGAGCGTGTGGAAGTGCTGGAAAATGAACGCTCAATCATGGAGTCATCTTTAAAAGAATTAGAACATAAATTATCAATTTCTCAAGAAGATGTTTCAAAACTTTCTGTTCTAAAAGTTGAATGCAAAGACTTATATAAGAAGGTCGAAAATTTGCAGAGATTGCTGGATAAGGCAACCAAACAGGCAGATCAAGCTATTTTAGTGTTACAGCAAAACCAGGAGCTGCGAAAGAAAGTCGATAAGTTGGAAGAATCTCTTGATGAAGCTAATGTTTACAAGTTATCTTCCGAAAAAATGCAGCAATACAATGAACTAATGCAGCAAAAGATAAAACTATTGGAGGAGCGTCTTCAAAGGTCTGATGAAGAGATACATTCTTATGTTCAATTATATCAAGAATCTGTGAAGGAATTTCAAGACACCCTCGATAGTTTGAAAGAAGAAAGCAAGAAAAGGGCACTAGATGAGCCTGTGGATGATATGCCTTGGGGATTTTGGAGCCGTTTATTGCTTATTATCGATGGTTGGTTGCTTGAGAAGAAAATATCAATCAACGAAGCAAAGCTGTTCAGAGAAATGGTGTGGAAGAGAGATAGACGTATTTATGATGCATACATGGCATGCAAGGAAAAGAATGAACGTGAAGCTGTTTCTACTTTTCTCAGGCTGACATCATCTCCAACAAGGTATAAGTTTTTGTTGAATGATTTTTTGTGGATAATTATTGTTGTTTAATTTTTGGTTCATTGAATTTTAGTTCAGGATTGCATATCATTCATATTGCAGCAGAGATGGCACCGGTAGCTAAGGTAAGCTTCACTCAGCTTGGTATTTCTTTGTTTGCTTTCCATTGTTGTTATGGAATTTTACACATAGTGTATTCAAATTTCTGTTCTTTCTTACTTTTTTAATTTAATCTTGATTTTTAGTTAAATGCTAACTACATATGGGATAGCTAATCTTATCAAAAAAGTTGTGTTCATTTTATAAAACCTTTATTTGTTATAGGTTTTTAAATCTTTTTGTCAAGACACATTGGTTTTTCAGTACCTATAGGTCCTAGAATGAATATATGCTGGATGGTACTTATATGTAAACACTTAGTGTAATTTTGGCTTAATTCTGCACCCATTTATTTCTGCAAATTGTAATTTGGTATATCTGTTAACCTATTGTGATTAGTTTTGCAACATCTGCTTGGAATCGGTTTAAATTGTTGCAGACGGCTATAAATGCGATTGAAATTTTGAGATCATAATGTAGTCCTTAATAGTTCAGTTTTTCTGAAGTTTTCGTATGACCTGGAAATGCTCTTTCCAGGTTGGTGGTTTGGGAGATGTTGTTGCTGGTCTTGGTAAAGCACTACAGAAACGAGGTCACCTTATAGAGATTGTTCTTCCAAAGTATGATTGCATGCAATACGATCGTATTCGTGACTTCAGGGTATGTTCCTAACCTGGTAATTTAGGCAGATTGGATTTCTAAACGTTATGGCTAATTTATTCACTTGTACAGGCCCTAGATGTGGTTGTAGAGTCATATTTCGATGGCAAACTATTTAAAAACAAGATCTGGGTTGGCACAGTCGAAGGTTAGCAACTCGAGCATTTTCCTTGCATAGTATATTTATGATTGAATTCTAACTGCAACTCTGGTTTTGCAGGTCTTCCTGTTTATTTTATCGAGCCTCATCATCCTGACAAGTTTTTCTGGAGAGGAAGCTTTTATGGAGAGCATGATGATTTCAGACGTTTTTCGTATTTTAGCCGTGCAGCACTTGAGTTGCTTCTTCAAGCTGGCAAGAAACCTGATATCATTCATTGTCATGATTGGCAGACAGCTTTTGTTGTATGTTCAATTTAGAATTTCACTGTTGACTACCTTTTTCTTGAAGCACCTTAACCATTGTTTTAGTTATAGTAAAATTTTGGTTATTTCTTTACTAGGCACCACTCTATTGGGATTTATATGCTCCGAAAGGATTGAATTCTGCTAGAATATGTTTTACTTGCCACAACTTTGAGTACCAAGGGACTGCACCTGCTTCAGAATTGGCATCATGTGGTCTTGACGTCCAGCAGCTAAATAGACCAGATAGAATGCAGGACAATTCATCACACGATAGGATCAATCCTATTAAAGTATGCTAATTATTGAATACAATGGCAGTCTACCTCATTCCTCAGTGAAAAATTCTCTCTTTTTTTATTTTTATTTTTATTTTGTCCTCTTCACTCTTGTTTTTTCCTTTTTCAGGGTGCAATTGTGTTCTCCAATATTGTGACAACAGTATCCCCCTCTTATGCACAAGAAGTGCGTACTTCTGAGGTATGGGTGTTTCTTGTAGCTGTATACCCATATGTATATTGAATGGACGTGTTGTCCCTTATTGATGTCCTGCTGCAATGTTCTAGGCACTGAATGAAAGTTCCGTGCATTTTATGAGGTTTCTGTTATATATATGTTTTACAGGGTGGACGAGGCCTCCATTCAACGCTTAATTTTCACTCTAAAAAGTTTGCTGGGATACTAAATGGAATCGATACGGATGCCTGGAACCCAGCCACTGATAATTTTCTCAAAGTGCAATACAATGCTAATAATCTTCAAGGGAAAGCAGAAAATAAAGCAGCTATAAGAAGGCAGCTTGGGCTTTCTACTGCAGATACAAGGCAGCCATTGGTATTTTCATTCTCCTGAAATATGGGATGATATTATTGCATTCCTTTTCTTTTTCTTTTTCTTTTTTATTATTGGAATAAAATGTTCAACTTTGATGCAACTCTTATACTAGTAGAATATATGAAGCAAATAGTGTTATGATTATATGCAATCTTAGGATAATAAAATAAAAATAATATGAAAGATATCTGGGAGTTATATTAGGCATCAGCCGTGGAAGGTTTATCTTCTGGAAAAAGCTTACCTTAGGATATATATATATATATATATATCTTGCATCTTTTCAAATATCGGAAGATGGTTTAAGCATGGATTTGCATTTGTCTATTTTGAATATAGTGATACTAAGCCTTACATGTGGTCATGCTAACATTGGGACTGAGCAGTAGATGTATTACTAAGTTGCATACCTTTTACCTGGTTAATTTCTTTTGGCTACACCCTGTTTCCTCTGCTTATAAAATTCCGATTGTTTTATTTTTTCTTCTCCCCCTTCATTACTGTCATAATATTTATCATGTGAATAATGCACTTCGGGTCTTCTTGTTTGGAATTATGTATGACCTTCCTCTCTATGGTCCATGCTCTATGATAGTGCTTGAATTTTTGCTTTGGACTTATTGTTCAATAGGTTGGATGCATAACAAGATTGGTGCCACAGAAAGGTGTGCATCTTATAAGACATGCAATATATCGAACGTTGGAGCTGGGAGGACAGTTTATACTTCTTGGTTCAAGCCCAGTGCCCCATATTCAGGTACTATTTTCTCTCTGCATCTCTCTTTCCCTTTTTGAAAACTTTTATCCATTTATTGCACTTTATGAATAAAAGAAAGGGACAAGGATCTTCATAAACAAAGTCGTATGATTTAGCTATGGAGGATTAATGCTGCTGTCAATTTCTTTTGGCCATTATTATATTACTCATAGAGAGATTATTAATGACTGCTCCAGTTGTCAGCTACTCAGCTCACCAATTGACAGTTGCTTATGCAAATTTTTTCATTTTCTGATTTGATTATTTTTGGATGTATTAGGGTAGAGGGTAAATTTCTTCAATGATTTTTTTCATATTGTCCTCTTAGGGATATCATATATGAATGAGGATATGCTTTAAATATATTCTCATGGGCTATGAGTGTGGACACCTTTCATAAACAGCATTTAACTAAAATTTGAAAGTTGATGGGTTATATTGTTGACTTGTTACAATAATGGGGACATTTTATGTGCCATCTTTCAGTAGTAGGACATGAGACTAAACTTTTGCGCGAGCTTGATGATTCTTAGTAATGGGAGGTTCTTTTTCTTAACATTGGATACATGTCAAATTTAATTATTTCTAATTGTAGATCATGTTTTCTGCGGCTGCCATGTGATATTTGCTTTTATATTTTAACTTTGTACTTGTTCCCACCAAATTTGTCTACTTAAAGTTGAAATCAAGCCTTTACTATTTTCATCTTTCACTGTTGAAGTTAATTAACTGGTTAGGGGTCTTTATTTACTTGTTCGTATATTTATTTCTTCTTAGGGCGAATTTGAGGGTATCGCAAACCAGTTTCAGAATCATGATCACATTCGGCTGATATTGAAGTATGACGAGACTCTTTCCCATTCCATTTATGCTGCATCAGACATGTTCATTATTCCATCTATTTTTGAGCCTTGTGGCCTTACACAGGTACAGCCTCAACTTTTACCTAAGCCAATTTTCTTGAACAACCGAATTGGACCATATGTCAAGAGTACGGGGGGGATGACAAGACCATTAACCTCTAGGTTACTTTTTGAAATTACTTTGGACCTTGGATTGCATGGATGGATTAGTGTAAGATCTATGGTTCACCATTATTCTCGGTTTTTTAGATGTGTACAGCCAGGCGCCCATATTTACTTGTACATGTCGAATTAAATCTAAATAAATTTTTCAACTCTTATTTCTCTTTTTTCTTTTTTCTTTTTTTCTCTCTTCATTTCGTATTAAACCTTATAACAATTTTCTTCAGATGATATCAATGAGATATGGTTCTATACCCATCACAAGAAAAACTGGTGGCCTGAATGACAGGTAAATTGGTTGGTGCTGACTTCTAAATAATTTCGCTTCACATGATATTAAGTCTGAGTAATTGGATGATTCTAACTCAACTTTCACAATTACCTCCTGTAGTGTATTTGATGTTGATGATGACACAATACCACCCCAGTTTCGAAATGGCTATACATTTCTGAATCCTGATGAACAGGTAAGTTGAATGTTTTATTTGTACCTAAATTGTACTAGGTGGCATTTATCCTTAGTTACTAATTATTAGTTTTCTTCTAGCGTTGCTTATAAAGAACCTTTTTCTTCTAGTTACCAATTCTTTTTTTTCTTTTTTTTTTTTTTGGCAGTAAACAGTGCTCGAATCTAGTTATCATTCTGACTTTTTATGATAATTTGAAACTTGACAGGGAGTAAACAGTGCTTTGGACCGTGCATTTAGCCACTATAGAAATAACCCAGAGAGTTGGTGTCAGCTTATTCGCAAGGACATGCAAATAGATTGGAGTTGGGAATCTTCAGCTTTACAGTACGAGGACCTCTATGAAAAATCTGTAGCCAGAGCAAGGGCAGCTGCTAGTCGACCATAAATTTTGAGATAATTATCTTTGCCCTTTGCATGCAAATTTGCTCATGGATCAGTATTGGATGGTATATTACTTGACAGGTGAAGTTATGGCAGAATATACCTGGGGAATCCTTATAGTTTGGGATGCTGAAAGAGAGCTTTTTTGGCGAGTTAGATATTGCTTACACCTTTGCCTATTTTTCATAATATATCATCACACCATTTATTCATTCATAAACAGAAACTTCTGTCACAGTTGACCTCTATTAGCTTATGGTGTTATTTAGTTTTCTTGTACATTCAGAGATAGGTTATGTTTATACTATTATAGCTATACAAGATTCATCAATGTAACACTATGTACAGCTCAAGTGCCGTCTCAAATGGTAATGGGATATGGCAATATGTACTGTAATTACTCACTGTTGAATATTAGCAAATGTATTAAAATTGAATAAGCCTGGTTATGTTCTTTCTATCCTTATTACCATATAATTATACATCTCCTTATTGCCATATAATTATGTATTGAGAAAAACAAGGGATGGTTTTCCAGTTGCTTCTTGTAAAATAAAGAAGCTTTGGTAGCCTGGTGGCAGACTTTCACAATCTTATAACTATAACATAATTTAAGTAATTTTATGAGGCAATTAAGGGTACTTATTGTGTTGTATTGTATTGATGCTAAAGTGCTGATGATATTAGTAATGAAGGGATGAAAAAGCGCTAAAAGACAATAAGGAAGGCACTTAATGTGATCAGAGTCAAAACTCAAATTAAGCTTCCCATTTCTTCACAACACAACAAATTTACATCACAGGCAAACAGAAGCAAGTAAAATCCACTCCTTCCTAAGCTCACTTTCCGGGTACGAAGTTGGTGGCGTACGCCCAGGCATTGTTGTTTACAGGGTCAGCAAGGTGGTCAGCCAAGTTCTCCAATGGTCCCTTTCCGGTAACAATGGCCTGAACAAAGAAACCAAACATGGAGAACATAGCCAACCTACCGTTCTTGATCTCCTTGACCTTAAGCTCAGCAAAAGCCTCTGGGTCATCAGCCAAGCCCAATGGGTCAAAGCTACCGCCAGGGTACAATGGGTCAGTCACCTCTCCGAGTGGCCCACCAGCAATTCTGTATCCCTCAACAGCACCCATCAAGATCACCTGGCAGGCCCAGATGGCCAAGATGCTCTGAGCGTGGATCAAGCTTGGGTTGCCCAAGTAGTCAAGCCCACCCTCGCTGAAGATCTGGGCTCCAGCCTTGAACCAGACAGCCTCACCGAACTTGACGCCGTTGCGGGCCAGAAGCTCAGGGAAGACACAGCCAAGAGCTCCCAACATGGCCCATCTGCAGTGGATGACCTCAAGCTCACGGTTCTTGGCAAAGGTTTCTGGATCAGCTGAGAGTCCTGCAGTGTCCCAACCGTAGTCACCTGGGAACTCTCCAGTCAAGTAGCTTGGGGGCTCGCCAGAGAATGGGCCCAAGTACTTGACTCTGTCAGGGCCGTACCATGGGCTTCCGGAGGAAACAGGCTTCACAGTTTTACGCATGGAGACGCGGCCGTTGCCCATGAGCTCGGGGGCGGAGGGGCTGAGTTTCACCGCCTTTCCGGCGAATGATGGGGAGGAGAGAGCCATGGTTGAGGTTGCCATTGTAGTATGAGAGATCTTTGGTTGTTGTAAGTTGAAGTGTTCGAAGACTGTTGCTTGGGTGGGCTTATAAAGGCTTTTGGGAATGAGATTTCTTATCTTTGTGCTATCTAAATCTCATGTTTCATTGGGAGTTGAAGATTTTGGGTTTGATTTTTATGTCCTATTTGGCACTCTCTAGTCCACCAAGTTCTTAGATTCATTTATTGGAGTGCAACCTATGTGGGTGTTCCACGTATGTGTTGTAGATTACATTCACCACTTATCAACTATTATAAGTGATAATGTTGGCAAGATATCTATTATCTTGGATTGAATTGAACCATCTCTGGTGAGGTTTAGTGATTATGTATTTCAATGTCCACAAATATCGAAAACTTGAAAACCCCAATTAAGTTTGCCAACTTTTGACAACGGCTACTTGTTTTATGTCATTAGCAGACAATGAGAGAAGAAACTTCTCGAACCATGCATATATTTGCTCAAAGACATGATGTCAATATATCTTTAAAGGGACATAATGAAAAACGAAAATAAACAGTAATAGATGGTTGGCTGAAAGATTAATGGAATCCACATCATGGCAGCATAATACAAATTTATAGTTTTCGTGGCTGGTAAAGCATACATGCTTATAATATCTGCAGAAGAGGATGTAGGCATCAGCATCATGTCATCCACAAATTGAGAATAGTTTGTCCAATAAGTTTTCAGAGTTCTCGATTTTTATGAAATAATTAACATCTCCAGAAAATTTCATTATTATTATTATTATACATATATTTTAGGTGAACCCAAGCGCACACATGTAAGATTGCCTCCTATTTCATTTTGAGTTTTATCGTCTTTGTTTCCACTATTGCTCCACCTCCTGGACATTCAGAAATTATAAAACACTACTGCAACGAAAATCGAATAAAAATGTTTACTAATAAAGCCTACAATTATTAGTTTCTTATGTTACTTCATGTTCTGATATTGAATATCTATGATTACTGAATTACAGGGGATTGGTAATTACTCTTAGATGCATGGTTAATCCTCATTGATAATGCGAGTTAAGTAGGACGCATGCTTGCTCAGAAGCTCGACCAAATCCTGCATCCTCTGTTTCCATGCAAAACTTTAGCTATGAGTAGATCATGGCCTTAAATCATACCTGGAAACTATTATATATCTCAAAGAGCACAAGATGGGTATTTGTTTTTCAAATTATAGCGGCAGCAAAGGATTGTCCAAAGCTAGAGTAAAAACGTGAACAGCGAAGCAAGATTATAGCAAAGTAGATAGCGCTATCCAATAGAACAAGTGGCAATAGCTTATTGGGTAAAAAGAGAGCTTCCAACTTTGCATGAGATTTTGGATACACTTGTTACGTTAAAAATAATCTCAGGTTGATAAGTGGTGTAGAGATCTCCACGCAGACTTATGAAATCAAACTTTCCAACCAATGAGAATTGAGATATGGATCTCCTCAGATAAGGACCTTTTTCTCTTACCCATATTTATACAAGCCCATCAAGCCCAACTACCATCAATCAAACTTCTATTCAACAATTGTTTTCTTCACTACTTTTCTCACAGCAATTCGACAATGGCAGCCTCAACCATGGCTCTCTCCTCCCCCTCATTCGCCGGAAAGGCGGTGAAACTCTCCCCCTCCGCCCCCGAGCTCATGGGCAACGGCCGTGTCTCCATGCGCAAAACCGTGAAGCCTGTTCCCTCCGGAAGCCCATGGTACGGCCCAGACAGAGTTAAGTACTTGGGCCCATTCTCCGGTGAGCCCCCAAGCTACTTGACCGGAGAGTTCCCCGGTGACTATGGTTGGGACACTGCAGGACTCTCAGCTGACCCAGAAACCTTTGCCAAGAACCGTGAGCTTGAGGTCATCCACTGCAGATGGGCCATGTTGGGAGCCCTTGGCTGTGTCTTCCCTGAGCTTCTGGCACGCAATGGTGTCAAGTTCGGTGAGGCTGTCTGGTTCAAGGCTGGAGCCCAGATCTTCAGCGAGGGTGGGCTTGATTACTTGGGCAACCCAAGCTTGATCCACGCTCAGAGCATCTTGGCCATCTGGGCCTGCCAGGTGATCTTGATGGGTGCTGNCATTGTACCCTGGCGGTAGCTTTGACCCATTGGGCTTGGCTGATGACCCAGAGGCTTTTGCTGAGCTTAAGGTCAAGGAAATCAAGAACGGTAGGTTGGCTATGTTCTCCATGTTCGGTTTCTTCGTTCAGGCCATTGTTACAGGAAAAGGACCATTGGAGAACTTGGCTGACCACCTTGCTGACCCCGTCAACAACAATGCCTGGGCATACGCCACCAACTTTGTTCCCGGAAAGTGAGCTGTGAAATGTGAAATGTTGTGATCAAATGGAGGGTATTGTCTCCTAGCTAGTTGAGAAGGATTGTTCATTTATGTGAATGGTTTTCTACTTGTGAACAAATGTGAATGATTTGTACCATTAATATTAATATGAGTGGATCTTCTTAGTTTTGTTCAACTTTCGTTATTCTATCTTGTGTTTTTATCTTTCCTCTTTATTAGTTTTCATTTAGCATAATACTTTGACAATATAAACATAACAAAATAAGAATTTGATCTCCATACACTGAATACGGGATGTAAAATAATAATATTAAAATGAGAAAACTAATAAAAAAGATGTGAATATTCATTTAATAACATCAAAGTCTCATAAATATTTTAATTCGGTTCTAATGGAACACCCCTTAGATTTGGTTAAAAAAAAAAACACAACAAAATCCAGCAATTTTGTAAAAGAACACCGAACTCCCTGCATTTAGGTAATTTCCGACTCAGGTTTGAAAAGTAATATTTCAAAATCCATCAAATAACCAGTTGAGCCTAAACAATAACGATGCAGCCACCGTCTCTGCTCTCCAGTTTCTTCTCCTCGATCAAGCAGGTATCTCCACTTGTCGTTTACATCAATCCCACTCACGACGCGTATTTTTCATCTCATATTTTGTGTTTCTGGGCAGGTTGAGAAAAGATTGAAACTTGAACACCAATCAGTCCCCTCCAAATCCTCTTCACAACCAATCCAAGAAACTAATCATAACTTCACATCCACAGAATCTCTAAGCTCTCCTATATACCTCCATTTAGACCAAACCAAAAGCAACAGCAACAACTCAGCTTTACAAGAAAGCAGCAATCCTGAAAGTGAACCTCCACAGGCGTTCCTCTCTTTGTCTCCTGAGTTTCCACCAACCCAGCACAACCCACCTCACACAAACCCCACAACAACCCATCACCGAGAAAGTAACGATTTTGATGATGTCCAAATGCTGATGCAGCTGCTGGGCCTATCAGATCCTTTTCAACAAGGAAATAATGAAGACGAAGAAAGGGTTGGTCTTGGTAGTTGTAAATGCGCGGATGCGTTCTATGAAAGGATTGTTGGTGTAAAGGGACCAAAGTGTGAAAAGGAAGTGGAAAGAATTGAGGGGTGGATTAAGTACTTTATGGTAAGTTGTAATGGTGAAGAGCCTTTGAGACTGGCATATTTGCTTCTGGGAAAAACTGCTTTTGCTTTAGATGGGGATGATTGTGGTTTTGGTGGCTTGGAGTTTCCTTCAGCAATTGATGAGTTCTTGAAGAATGAACCACCAAAAGAGTAAAGGACTTTCATCATTGTATTTCCATGTTTGTAATGGGTAGATGTTTAGTTATTTTTCTGTAATGATGTTGCGAATTTTGAACTGATATTTTTACTATAAACAAATTTCACAAGAAGTTTGTGTGGCTAATTGTTATTGGGTGGTGTGTTCATACTGTTTACAGAACGCATGCCATTCTATGATTTCATTTTGGGA
Organism: Bursera palmeri; assembly: GCA_026225775.1. Taxonomy (NCBI): domain Eukaryota; kingdom Viridiplantae; phylum Streptophyta; class Magnoliopsida; order Sapindales; family Burseraceae; genus Bursera; species Bursera palmeri. The sequence goes on along the minus strand of JANKKB010027617.1, from coordinate 34,774 downwards.
CTGACGTGTTTAAAGTCGTAGCTTTTCAGTGCTGATGAGATTTTCTTATTCTTGAGTTCAATTGATATATGGTACTATTAATCTGTCACTGATAGTAGATAACATTGTGAAGTGAGGACTTATGATGTGAAACTCTTTGACCATCGTTGTTTATAATCTCCGCAAGGGCTTATATATAGGTTTTTGCCCCAAGTATCTAGTTGAAGCAACGAAGCTTTTTATATGGAAGTAAGAAAATCAATGTAAACATATTTGAACCTTGCTGATGTATCTGGGCATGTGGTAATGAGAACTTGCCTCTGTACCACCTTAAAATGCTCTATCACATCTCGGTTCTCTTTGATGCTTTATTCTTCAGCAGGAAAATGTTCATCAAGGTTTCCATTGTGTATTCTCTTCCTTAGCTTCTGAAGGGTGGACAATACTTCATTCATATCAGGTCGATCCTCAGGATTTGAGTTGGTACAAACCAAGGCTAGCTTAAATAGCTCTTCCAATACTTGCTTCTGCGCTTTGGAGACATTCGTAGCTAGTATAGGGTCTGTGATTTGAAGAATTCCATTGATCCCATCTGCCATGGCTTTCTCGACAACTTGACGCAAACTGATTGGCAACCCATCCTCTTCATTGAGTCCCGTTGGCCTTCGTTTAGTTAGAAACTCAATCACTATAATACCAAAGCTGAACACATCTACTTTAGTCGTCACTTTCCTCACATAAGCAAACTCTGATAGGAGCACAGACATGATTTAGTAAAATTAGAAATAAGAAACTCAAGATGAAGGAAAAAATCAAGTATTTGATTGACATGATACCATTACAAGTTTATAAATTCTAATTGGGAATCAGGTGGACAAGGCTAGCATTGTTAAAATATACTGTATTAGTTATATTTGCTTGCCGACAAAATGGGGGCTAGAATTCAAGAGTTTTATGAGCTTTATAATTGAGTGGAGAAAGATTACCTGGTGCCATGTAACCGATGGTGCCCTGGAAAGTTGATAATGAGGAAAGGCTACTTTCTTGATGAACACCCAGCACCCGAGCTGTTCCAAAATCACTCACATGGGCCTCCCATTCTCCATCTAAAAGAACGTTGGAAGGCTTCAAGTCGCAATGAACAATGGGGAAATCATAACGGAAATGCAAGTAATCCAACCCACTCGCAATAGAAATACAAACATCCATTCTTTTGGATATCGTCCACCTTGACTGATCCACCACAGGTCCATGTATAATGTTTTCCAAGTTTCCATTTTCCATGTATTCCAGGACTAAAGCCTTCAGTTTTCCACTCTCCCAGGCATAGCCTAGTACCTTCACAAGATTTCTATGCCTCAGCCTCTTCAAAGTTTTGGCTTCTCGATAGAAGCATTTATCAGACTCTTCAGAAAACTGATGCAAATTCAGTTTCTTTACTGCTATGATCTGCCCGTCTTCCAATTGACCCTTGAACACAGTGCTCAAACTGCTACTGCCGACAATATTATTTTCGCTGAAGGAGCCAGTAGCATTTTCTAATTCATTTCTGTTAAACCTCTTTAGTGTTAATGCCGAAGTGAAATCTGGTTCTGGATTCTCAACCCTTTCTGATTTCTGCTTTCTTGCATATTGATTGAGTAATGAAATCACTAGCACTAGAACTAGAAGAACTGAAATAGAGCCAAGTACCAGGAGAATCAACTTTGCCTTCTTGGATAAATGGTGTGCTCTTCTCGTGTTGCATGAGTTAAGAAACATTTTTCCACAGAGAGCTGGGTTTCCAAGCAAACTAGAAGCATTGATGCTTCTAAATATGCCAGTTTCAGGGATGTTGCCTTCAAGTTGATTGAAAGAAAGGTTCAGGTGTTTCAAGGTGGAAAGGTTGGTAAAGCTTTCAGGGATTATGCCTTTCAACATGTTCTGAGAAAGGTCCAGTGAGCTAAGATGCTTCAGATTTGCCAGCTCATCGGGGATTTCACCATCTAAATTATTTTTTGAAAGGTTCAAGCTTGTAAGCATATCCATCCCACTAAAAGCTTCAGATGGGATTGCACCAGAAAGTTTGTTTCCTGACAGATCAAGAGAGAACAAATTTCTGCAGCCTTTAAGCGTTTTAGGAATGTCCCCTGAAAGATTATTGTTTGAAATGTCAATGGCTTGTGCCATTTCCAACATACCAAGCTCAAGTGGAATACTTCCCTCCAAGAAATTGTAAGAGAGGTTCAAATATATCTGTATGCTCTTCATACTTGCTATCACAGATCCAGTAACTAATCCAGTTAGATGGTTGTGAGAGAGGTCCAAGGATGTAAGTCGATTAAGACGATCCATGCTCCTTGGAATGGACCCATTAAGCTTGTTACCTTGAAGGTTCAAGACTGAGAGCAATTCAAGTTTTGAGATAGAATCTGAAATTGAACCAGCCAACTTGTTTTGCTGCAAATCAAGATAAGCTAGATGCTTCAGTTCAAATATTTTCTCAGGTATGGTACCCTCTAGGTGATTGTCGTGTAAAGAGAGTCCTTGAAGGAGATAAAGCTTGGATAACTCGGGTGGAACAAGTCCAGTGAAACCATTTTCAGCAAGGGATAAGGTTATGAGTTGACTTAAATTGCCAATCTCTGGTGGAATTGGTCCTATAAATAAATTTGTGAGGGCTTTCAGGATCCTGAGATTATTCAGTTTACCAATACCTGGTTTTAGAAATTCACTAAAATTGTTCTCACTCAAGTCTAGAGTTCGAATATTTGAACAATTGAAGAGGTCATCCGGGATTTCCCCTGACATCCTATTTCCCGAAAGAGATAGGAAAGTTAGGTTCTGCAACTGTCCCAAACCTGTGGGTATCTTCCCTGTTATCCGATTATGTCTTAAACCTATGATTGCAAGATGAGTACAATTGGTGATGCTAGATGGAATGGATCCCTCAAGAAGATTGTCATTCATAGTCAGGTTTTTCAAGTTAGAAAGCAATCCAATATTTGATGGAAGCTCCCCTGAGAGGGAATTGAAGCTCATTGACAAATATGTTAAATTTGTCAAGTTTGTTATCGAAGAAGGTATCTCCCCAATAAACTTATTCGAATGCAGGGTCAATACTTGCAATGACCTCAAAGAACCTAGCTCTTGAGGTACTGTTCCAGTTAACTCATTCTGTGAGAGTCCTAACTTAGTCAATGATCTCAATTGGAACAAGGAAACTGGGATTCTGGAACTCAACCTATTCTTGTATAAACGCAAACTTTCTAAGTGAACCAAATTTCCAATCTCAGATGGAATCCTTCCAGTGAACTGATTGTTATACAGTTCAAGAGCAAGAAGCTTTTTACAACGACCTAGTTCAGATGGGATTTTCCCTTCCATTGAATTTTCAAACAACTGAAGATGTTCTAAGTTTGACAGGTTTCCTATCTCTGGAGGTATTGCTCCTGATAACATGTTTTGACTTAGGTCTAGATCTTGCAAGGCTTCTAATCCACCTATGGAAGTTGGTATTGAACCTTCTAGCTTGTTGCTGTATAATAACAACATTTGAAGATTAATTAAGTTTCCTATCTCTCTTGGGATTGTCCCAGTGAGATTGTTGAAAATGAGACCAAGTGCCAACAAGGATGTGCAGTTGCAGATGTTTTCAGAAATAGTTCCATTCAAGAAATTATTACCTAAATCTACTAACTGCAGATTTTGTAATGCTCCTATTTCGGTTGGAATCAAACCCGAAAGAAAATTAGAGAACAGAATTAGTTGAGCAAGCTGGGAGCATTGCCCCAGCTGAGCTGGAATGCGCCCAGAGAAAGAATTCTGAGTTAAGTCAAGAACCTGGAGAGCAGAAAGGTTTCCAGTGAATGGAGATATCTGGCCTTCTAGCTGTTTATCAACAAGTGAAATCGAGATGACAAGATTCGATAAAGGGTCGCAGGTGATTCCGGACCAGTTACAGTGATGGTTTGTGTTGGTCCAATCTGCAAGTACTCCTGAAGGGTCATTAGTGATGGCATTCTTGAAAGACTCCAGGGCTTCACTTTCAGCTTCTAAGCTTGGTTCTGCATGTAAACAAGTGAAGAAAAGAAAGCAAAATAGGACTATAATCAAGCTGACACTTTGAGACACCATTTTGCTAGAAGAAATCTTGAAACTGGGATGAGAGTTTGCAGTAAATGAAAAGTTTATGAGGAAAACTCAAATCACATCAAAGGTCTGTCCCATAATCTTGAACATAATAGAATATACGATTTGCTGAGGTCAAATCTTCAAAACAATGATCAAAGCCTTTGACGAATGAAGAAAATAGGATACTTAATTTGAACCTTCACTGAATATTTCCAGTCTTGTGACTTTGAACTCTACCTATTACGAGAAAATGAGTCTATTGGCCACCACCAATTAGATAATAATTTCACAATCTGAATAAAATATTGAATGTGGCCTATCCCATCGAGATAAAGTCAAGCACTCAGAGCAAATATCGAATGATAAGACATGTCTCTACCTATTAATATTCATTATTAATTGTTTAGTGGATTGACAAGCATCTATAGCTGTGTAAACGAAATCGCTTGACGCAGCTTCAAGTGGTGCTGGATTCTGCATGTGGGTGCCCCTAATGTGCAAGTTGTAACTAAGGGCCAAAATGATGGGTTGAGTGGACTGTCTCTGACTTGCCCAAAACCAGAAGGCACAAGAGGATAAAACCTCCTTTTAGATTAGAGAGAGGTTTTGCGACTCTGCCGACGTGTTTGAGCCCACAATTTGTATACTATATCACCATTCATTGAACAGTTTCTTGGAGAGAAAGCCTTTCAAGATATATGCGTATGACATGCGCATTGACCTAGATGTAGCACGTTTCTTTTCTGGTTAATATGAAAAGGAAGGTGCAAATGCAGCCATCCATGTGCACTAACGTGTTTTAAATTTTACTCTGTCAACTTGCAGGGAAGGATTTGTTACTAGGTGAATTTCGGATATGCATTCGAATAGAATTTGTGTGGCTGCTCATCCAGGATTACAAGTAAGCACTGTAGTTTGATCCCATTGTTTGGTTAAACTATGGGCAATACGTGGAGTAGTAATACCTGCAGTAACAAAACAGTGTCTATTACTATATAATATCTTTGGTGCTTAGCTGAAGATTGCCTATGAATGACCCTTTGGGAAAGGCATAAGATACAGGTTTGGTCCAGTTGATTGAGCAATTTACTTATAACTCAAGCAATGTGACAATGAGATTGTGCATGTTTGTCCATCCTGATACCAAAATAACTTACAACAACTAAACAAAATAGCTTTGCTCTTAGCTGTAGAGCGCTTTTGATGATCTTGAAAGAGAAGCAGTTCACACCTGAATTACTACTTATAGCCTTGCCTTCCAGTTTGATATATACATATATATTGGCTTGGAGAATCAGACCTAAGAGGAGTTGAAAACAAGAATGGTGATATTCAACTTTGATCTTAAAAGTAAATTTTCTCTCTTTGGTGATATTCAACGTCGATCTTAAAAGTAAATTTTCTCTCTTTGGTGATATTCAACGTCGATCTTAAAAGTAATTTTTCTCTCCTAAGAAATTAACATTATATAAAGTCTCCCTTCCTAAAGTGGGAAATCGATCATAACCACTGGACAGGTGTAATTAACTGAGTTTGGATGTACCGAAAGCTAGTCAACAATGGAAGAAAGACGATTCATAACTATTGTCACCAAATAGTGCTACCACAATCGAACAGAGGGACTACGATCAAAACGCTGTTGGTAAGTATATATATATATGGTTGTGCTAGCTACCGTCACCGTTGTTAACACAATCGTTCACAATCAAGTCATCATAAAAACTTTTTCGACTTTTATTTTGTGATATGAATAATTTGGTAAGGGATGATAATTGACCATAATCGTTCACTTTTCAACTTCTAGTATTATCAGTTATATTCAATTTACACGTCTGCTATCATCACAACTCACTAGCAAGGACTCACCATTAATAGCACCTCTACCACATCACCATGATCAACATCACAATCTACAACACCATTATAGTAAAAACTGAACGGCCATTACACTAAAAGTCATTTTACCTTCGGAAGTGGCCATGTTAATTCTTGCAACAATACAAGAAGTTACTATATTTTACATTCTCTTGATTGTGAAAATCCCAACTAACTCAATCCTCTTTGCTAAAATTCAAAGATAGTGACAACCAACAACAAAGACAGTTTCTATCCCAACCACAAGCTTCCTTTTTTCAGGAATTAAGGATCGAAGCTTGCGAAATTACTCTCTTATTACTCTGTTTTGTAGATTAAAGCAGGAATTAAATAATTAAAAATTCTGAAAACGATAACTCTTTAGCTTCTTTTCCTTCAAATTCGAGAGCCAGTCACACGTTACTACGGTTTTGAGTCATAATTTTATGTCTATAGCCGCTTAATTTTCAATATTACATGTATTAATTATATGATTAACGGTTCGTTTCATCTTCCATGAGCCCCTACGGATTCCCGCTAAATGATCAAGCCGTTGCCAGAAACCTTTTTGGCTGCTTCTAGTCATTTATCACCCTTTATGAATCGTGACAAGTGAGATGGTTTTAAACTACCTTCTTATAAGCAACATATCTCAATCTGGAAAAAGCATTATCTATCCAGTTAATACCATATATTGATCCTTACCTGCCTATATATATGTTCAGTAACATGACAAACATTGTTTCATTCACACTTCGAACTACGAAAGTCATGGCTAAGGAGGCATTTTCCTTTCGCATCCTCCAACTTGTGCTTCTGTTTTTGTTCTTCAATTCAGGTACTTTCTTGGCTATTAGCAATTTTGTACTTTATCTTTGTAACTTATAACTCTTTGTTTCCTTGCTGTTGGTTTCTGATGATGTTCAATCACAAGTTGTCTTTTCTCAATTATGAGATGAGTTGTTTAGCTTTTTCTGAGCTGCAATTAGCATTATAAAGACTGAAATTCTTGTTTGAAATTTGTGCAGTTGGACTTCTGAAGACTGTAAATGGACAGGTAAATTCCAAGTCTAAGTTTCTACAATTGCACTTGAAAATATATAGCTACTTAATAAATATCTTATTTTTCCTGAAAACATCACTTATACTGTTGCAGGAGAAAACCTGGTGCGTGGTGAAGCCATCATCAAGCGATGCCGAATTGGCGGCGAACATCGACTTTGCTTGCAATCAAGTCAATATAGGGTGCAAGATCATACAAGAAGGTGGTCCTTGCTACTTTCCTAATACTGCAAGTAACCATGCATCAGTTGCCATGAATCTCTACTACCAATTCATGGGCAGAAACGGCTGGAACTGTGACTTCAGGGGCTCTGGTCTCATCACTACAACCGATCCAAGTAAGACATTTTCTTCTGTTTCAAATTCATGAAATGATGTCTAGCTTTCTCAATTAAATTGAAAAATTAAGCACGATATAATAAATTGTACAAATTAGGTTTCTAGATAACGCTTTTTGTGCTCCTGTACTGTGCAGGCTATGGCGGTTGCGGGTATGCTTAGTAAGCGTCCGAGATGCAAGTTATTTGCTGTCTTTGCAGATTTGATCTATTTCTTTCCCATAAAAATATAGATGTTTGTTTAATTTTAACGTTAGGGGATCTGTTTGGATTTGTTCTGTAATAAACGGGGATCACTTCTTTGAACTTCTAATTTTTTATAACGTGATATCTTTTGATGGAAACTGTGAAATCGATCTATATCTACTTTATGAGTTGGATCATTTGGTGGCAAGGTTTGCCCTCCCCCAAAATGAGATCCCAAATTGAGCATTTGGACGGTAGCTGCTATTATATGTTACTTCATAATCATATGCAGAAAAGAGTAATATTAAGAATTGATTTCCCATCTGGGTGCCTGCATCTTCTCAATGAATCGTTCAATCAAAAACAAGTCTTAGTTCCACTGTGACTCATGAATAACACTCATATTATAGTTTTTGACCAAGAGTGAGATTAACCAAGACAAAAAAAAAAAAAAATGGAGTATTGACTAGAAGTATACCAGACAATAAACTTTTACATTCTCATTGAGTTATTAACCCGTCTCAAATTTAAGGTTAAATTGTAACAATCAGAAACATGAGCCATTCTTCTGTTATTAGCTATAGTCCTGATATTCAACTCAGTTCTGTAACTAAGCTTCCTATAAAAGCAACAGCTGATAAACTTTTATGAGGTTTTATTCAAGGTAGAATAATTTTTGCATCCTTAATAAAATAGAATTGAAATTCAAATAGAAGTTCTCCAAATGGTACCATCCAAGAGACGAAAGAACTTTTTAAGATTTATTAGGAAACACGTACATCTACTAGTGCCGTATATATTTATATGATATCATCATTACGATGTGTATTAAAATCAGAGACGTGAGCCATTCTTCTTCCTTCATAGTCCTCATAATACTGTAACTAATAAGATTCCTATGGAAGGAAACAACAGTTAATAAGCTTCCGCAACTTTTGTGTATGTAAGCAATGCTATTTTGAAGTAGTTTCATTCAATTGTTTCTAGTTAAAAATTTAGCCAAATATCTTGACTGGAATTCCCTAGTTTATCTTTTGCCAAATTTCTGGTTTTCTTTGAGATTGCCGATGATTTCTTTCCAACATAAGCAACTGAAGCATATGATTAATATCCTTTCGAAAAGTCAAAGGATTCGAGTTTGAAAATTTTCTTCCTGCAAGTAATTTAGCTTAATGTATATCATAGAAGAGTTGACATGACTTCAGGATTTTTATTATAATTTGGATCGAATCTCTCTCAAAAAACTTTTTTTGGTGTACCAACAAGTACAGAAGACTTCAGATAATGCAAGATTAGAAAATAATAATAATAATAATAAATCAAATTATTATTAGAATGAATTTGAAAGAAAAAAAAATGCATAGAATTTTAAATGTACTTGCTGCCTTGTGTGGTTCTGTGAACATGAAATTCAAGCATCACCTAACTCCTTCCCAGGGAAATGAAATTGCCATGAATGTCTTAATTAAGGCCACCTCCTCACAGTTCCCACACTATATATCTTGTTCCAACTCTATTCTCTTTCAATCACCATGGCCAAGTTGACTCTTTCGTTACGCTTTCATCTCTTTCTTTTCCTCCTATGCTTCCCCTTCCTTTCAGGTAAATTTCACTTCTTCAGCTTTCTGAGTTCAAGCTTTTGGTGTCGGCTTTGGTACATTGTTCGACCTTATGGGCCTCACAATCAACCTTTTTTCTCGTGCAGGAAGCTTTCTGAAGAAGGCCATTGCTCAAGTAAGATAACTTGAATAATTAAAATTACCTTATGATCTAGACTGGATTGTTTCTTTACTTGAAATCTTTTCATTGGTAATGTAGAGAACTTGGTGTGTTGCGAATCCAACGTCTAGCATTTCTGCACTACTTGCAAACCTAGACTATGCTTGCAGTCATATAGATTGTCGTTCCATACAACAGGGCGGTTCCTGCTTCTACCCAAACAGTTACATACACCATGCCTCGTTTGCCATGAATATGTACTACCAAACTATGGGCAGACACATATCGCATTGTAGTTTCAGAAATTCTGGACTCATTTCCATGACTGATCCAAGTAAGCCACCTAAATTGTACGCTACATTATGTATTAATCTTCTCCTAGTATTGTTTCTGAAGAATAAACTCTGTTCTGTGACATGCTGCAGGTTATGAAAGCTGCATTTTCCAGAGTGGTATGTGTACATGACCAATTAACCAATCTAAATTAACCTTGTAAAATCTTGTGATCACTACCCACATCCCCTTGAAATATGTATGCAGGAGGAGATCTGGCAGAAGGGAGACCATATGCATCAGAGAATTCAACTTTCCCTGTAAGCTATTTTAGAGGATTTAATTTAGTTTACAGATAAATTCAACAATTCTTAAAGTGCTTTGAATGTTTCAGGAAAGATGGTGTGTGGCAAAACCAGGAACGAGCAACGAAATGCTTCAGCAAAACATCAACTATGCTTGCAATCATGTAGACTGTAGCCCGACACTAGATGGTGGATCCTGCTACAACCCAACCACTCTCTTAAACCATGCCTCGTTTGCCATGAATCTTTACTTCCAGTCCACCGAAAGAAATTCATCAGGTTGTGACTTCAGGAACACTGGCCTCATTGTTATGAATGACCCAAGTAAGCCAAATTGCCTTCAATGGTATCAGTTGCAACTAGAATTTCACATACAACTCTTATACATATAAACGCCGAGACTCAAAAGTCTGTTCTCTCTATCATTTGGCAGGTTATGGTGATTGCTCTTATCCATCTCGTTATTATGGTGCCTAAGTGTTGAGAGGCAGCAATTTAAAGTCAACAAGTTTTCAGATGTCCAATAAATTGTGGAAAGAGCCGTCAAGTTCTTCCAGGAAATCTGAATCAATGCAAATGGTTAACGATCAAACTTGATTGTTTATGATTAAGGAATTATAATTAAAAATATATTATTATAATCGGTGAGTCGGCCATATAATTACAAAAACTAGAAAGCATAATGCATGGGGACGCCCCATAAAGGGAGGGACATCAGAATCACATATTTGATGTTTCAACTACAGAAAAGTGTTGTCACTTTCATATAATTAATAAGATATTTGTTTTATGAAATCTTAAACAGTAAATTTCTAATCTAATGGGCAGTTGAGCTGAGTTGATATATCGTGCAAAGTGAAGAAAGGGGCATCATTCCTTATTATGATTCTGTAATAGGGGTAAAGTAATCGACACAGGGAATAACGCTCTACCACATTATATGGGTGAGATTAAGTGAATACCAACCATTAGGTGACTTTAGTCAACACTTGTTCACCACCTTTATTTATTCAAAATATTTCCTTTTTTTTTTTTTTTTATTACCAATCTCTATCTAGATCTTAATCTTTTTACACTTATATCTGTCACTTCATATGTTAAATCTAAGAAGAAATAACCATTTATAGACCCATAACCTTCGTTAAAAACACATTTATAAAATTCAAAACCTTATAATTCAGTCTAAAACCTTTTTTATTAGGGTATGAGATCGATAAATCATCTAATTATAGATAAATTATTAAATCAAAAATTGATTGTAATAATATTATGTTGAGGAGTTATTTTGATTTTTAATAAAATCGTAATTTGTTTATTGTTGAGTCAAATTTAATTTTAATAGATAAAAATACTTATTTGGTTAAGTTGATCAATCATTTACTTAAAATGTTAATATATCTTTTAAAATTATATTCATCGTCTTGTTATCTATGACAGCGATATTTATTAGATAAATGAATTTGAGGAATATTTATTAATAATAATTATAAAATATTATATTTATCATTGAAGATTTAATACTATTAAATAATAAAAAATAGGTTTTTACTAAAATTTGAAACAATCCTTCTAATTTAATAATTTTCATATATTTGGGTTAAATAAATTAATGAAACAAAACCTATATAGAGTTGAGAAAAGAAAAGAGAAAAGGGGAAAGCAATAAGATTAGCACTTGAAAAAGAGTATTAAACATATAATTAAAATAACTGAAAAAAGCAAATCACGGCACGTTTGCCATTAATCATGATTAATTAATTGTTTGATTAGACTAATAACAACAGCAAAGGCAAAAAGGCGAAGCAAATTCGTCAAACCTCGTGAGGTCCACTGTCCACTTTCACGCGTGCTCCATCCAACGGTCCATAATCCCCGCGTTTGACTCTTTTCTGTCTGAACCACGCACACATCCCAAGAAAATCTACCCAACTCTAGGCCCAGCCCAGGCCCATTCCCCAACTATGATTATTTTAATATTCGAAATTAGATGCTACCACCACCACCACTACTACTTCCGCTACCACTTACTACTGCTACAACTACAACTTCAGCAACTCGGCTCTAACCCACTTCTCTCTGTCTTTAGATCTCTTCACCGCAAATCTAGGGAGCTTCTCTGAGCGGTTTACACAAGCTTGTTGGAGCTTCAGTTCTGCTTTTGGAATCTTATAAAAAAAATAATCTTGGGTTCGTTTCATAAGCTGCTTTTGCTTGTACTTTTGATTTGTTTTTGGGTCGTTGATTCATGTTGCAAATTGCTGTTTCTGTTATGTGGGAATTTAAGGTTGTTTTATGTGTTTTTCCAGAGTTATATAAAGTTCTATTTTTGTTTACTAAATTTGGTCTCTGTTTCAAGATCTAGATTTTTTTTTTGGTTTTCTTATTTTTTGGGTGCTTGGGGATTTTGAGAGACTTCATTTTTTTCTTAGCTGCCAATTGTTACATTTTCTTGTTTTAATTTTGCTTTGTATTTAGTTCTGCTTAGTATTTCTGTATGGCTTTTCTCTCTCTCTCTTTTTTTTTTTTTTTGGTTGAAGTAATTATGGGTATGTTACTTTCTCATATTTGTTTTATTGTTGCTTTTGCAGGGTTGGTTTTCAAGTCCATTTGTTCTGGTAATTTGTGATTGAATGAAAAAGGTCAACATGCCGTGGTTTGTGAATTACAGCAGGAACTTGGTGGTCTTCTTTCGTGTTATACTGTAATTTTGGTTTGTTCCGGTGGGATTTTCGTCTAATTAATTGTTGGTTATTGTTTAGCTTTACTTATATTTGCCATTGCTTGGATCAAATCACGAATATATCTAAAATCACGAATATATCTACAAATGATTGATTAAAGTAGAAAAATTTCAGCATTGTGACAGAAAATTGGAGTAGAGTATGCAATGAATTACTAAGCATATGTGATGTCTTTCCTTAAGGCGTCTGTTTGCTTGCTACAAAAGAATGCTCTGTTTTGGATCCTGTGTTTTAGTGGTTTCAATTTAAAGATGCTGCTTAGCCTGCTAGTAAAGTGTAACTGGTGCGGTGCCTCCGTCCTTTTGGCGCTCTGGGCTTGCGCCAAACTTTGTTCATGCTACCATGCTAACAATTTCTCAGAAAAGTTGTGTGTTTAACAATATTGGTTCACCTAAGAAGGAAAACTAATCTTAAAGAAATTAATCATTTGTTCTAGGCTTACTTGGAATAGAAAAGAGATGAATGATTTAATTTATTGATTTGTTTCTCTAGGCTAGTTTACTAGTCCAGATTAAAGCATGAACAATATGTGCTTGTTTCTTGTTGGATTCTGATTTCCTTAAATAATGTTATGCGGGTTCTTGCACAATGCAGTTGGTGAGTTCCATAAGGATTCTTCTTCAAGTGTGCTTATAACTGCAAATTGGTTGGAGGAAGTGAGAATGTGCATTGCGGTAACCATAAAGAGATATCGAGCAGTGAAAGACGTTGGAAAGATTAAAATGAGCGTTGGTGTCATTGCTTATTACCAATTGGTTCAAGTTTGTCAGGTAGGCATGCTTCTGCCTGCTTTTTTAATTTTACTACAAATACTTCTTAGCCTGAAAGTGATGTGCATATTGTTAATTTTGGTATTAGTTTTATACTTGCCCAAACACAATATACTATACACTTTGAGGATGTTGTGAGAAAGAAAGTATTTGCCACAAGTATAAGAAAAGTTATTGACACGTTTTTTTTGGGGCTATTAGTACTTTTAAACCTTTTCTGCTCTTAGAATATCTTATAACCCTGTAAAACTGTTGGTTATTACTTTATTTTTGCCTGTAGCGGTTTAGCTCTTTGTTGCTTGCCAATCTTGACATTTCGAAATTCTAGTGGATACATGAAATGATAATATATGGTTTTATGCTACTTTAATTGAAAGTTTGGATGTGCTGCAAATTGAAGTTCTCAATCATGCATGAATAACAAAATTGTTTCTCTTATATATATCTAGACCAATATGTGGATAAAATTTTCACAGTCTCTTAATCTTCTGCATCGATTTATCTTATATAATTCCTGATTTTCTGGATAGAATCTGCTTATCTGTAACAACTAGTATTATTATTATTTTGTATTATACTACTTTGGAGACTTTGGAGAAAGTGGAATGCTTGTTGGTAATGATAGTGCCTCTCCATTTGCTATTACAGGCTGAATATTTCCGTCAGTTGCTTAAACCTGTCACGTAGTCTACTAATACTAGTACGAAGATCTGCGATATTGGGAGTTGGGGTGGTCTGCCCTTGAGTGGTGTTCATACTTTAGAAGGCAGTAACAGAAAGGAAATGTTTGATTTTATTAACTGTTGATTTGTGATAGACAGCTCACTTAGTTCTGGCATGGCAATCCTTTGATTACTATTAGTTGTATTGTCGCCGTAGGATTCAATTGGTTATTCTATAACTGTCAACTAAAAGGTGAAAACCCTTCTTTCCTTAAAATTTTCAATTAAATAGGACATTAGATGCAGAGAGATCGACAATATTACCCGAAAAAGGCAGTGCTTCCCTTTGTAAATGAGGGGGGTAACGATTACATGCATATTCCTGTTGCATCTGCCTTCGGTGCAGTTTTACCTCCGGCTGCAAAGCCATCAATGCCCATCAACGATGTTGAGTTGCAGCCCTCTGAGGTTTGCCCTAAGAATTTCATCATCTTAGATCAGACTTGTCGGCGAAGTCAAATTCTGTTTAATCCTGCTAGTGCACACAAATTTGAGGGTCCTAGTCGCAATTTCTATGCAACTTACACTCAAGACATTTTTGAGAGGAAGAATGTTACTGAAGTGAAAAGAGAGATGTCCACTTCTCTAAAAGAGGATTCAGATGACATTGATGTGTTGCTGAGCCTGGAAGAGGACGAAGAAGAAGATTATGATGAAGATGAGGTGAGCACAGCACGAACTTATGGAAATTATGGAAGCAGCTCTTCTGATTCTAGCTGCAGCAATGGTTCAGAGCCTCAGAATAATAAGTCCTCATCTTCTAAGCTGAAGTCCTCTGGCAGTAGTAGCAATTTTAACATTGAAAGAAAACGACGGAAAGTGAAGAAGATGGTGAAGGTGTTGAGGGGAATTGTTCCTGGTGGTGATCAGATGAATACTGTTGCTGTCCTAGATGAAGCTGTGCGGTACCTCAAGTCTCTCAAGGTTGAAGTGCATAAGCTTGGAATTGGGAATTTCAACAACTAGGATTTAAACAATTTCATGCCTTGTCTACCGTGATTAGACGGTTCTATATATTCAGGTTTCTCTCACTCTTCCCTCAGCATGCTGGCATAAGGCGGATAATAACAGTTCAGCTATTTGGAATTCGTGTTCGTGTTAAGAGTTTCTTATATTTGCTAGTTGAAGTTTGTTGTGCCATCTATTATTCTGTCGATTTATGATGTGTAATACTCTTTACTTTTTATCTAGTTGCAACTTGATCTGTACTCCATCTCGATTTGTCTGTAATAGTATTATGTTACACTATTTATTTTAATGGTGCACTCATATGCTTATGCTTCTTCCCTTTCTCTATTCTCTGATCCTTGGTGAGGATACCAAACTGTTCTCCTTTAAAGCCAATATGGAATTGATTACTTTAGGTGAGCATAAACTAGCTCAGGATTCTGTCACTGTTTAACTTTTTTCAAACTTTTGTACACTTCAAGATTGCTTTTTATTCTATCATGCTCCATTTGTTTTGTTTCGTTGTAAAAATCGGAGACAACATAATCAGGCTATTCATGCATGGGGCTCTGCCGCCCCCTCAAACTGCCAGTGGAGCACCCGGCAGTACGTGATACTTTACTGTAGCATGACTTGCTCAAATCTGTGTCAGTATCGGATCCCTTTATATGCTAATAAATATATAGGGCATGGAGATTATGATGCTTTAACTTTCCCACAACTGCAGCCTGCTGCCGACCCAATTGGTAGTGCAGTAGTGCTGTAAGTGGCGCACCATTGATAGCTTTTGTGGCTGCTCCCTGGCATACCTGCCAAGTTTTGTGCCTTACAAAAGGACCCACTGGTGGAACAACTTGGTCAAGTTGGATATCTTTCATTTTCAATCCTGCTCACATTTTACGGATTTTCTGCTTTTGATATCCTTTTCACTCAACGATTTTTKACTAAAAGAAAAGATATGCAATTCCGTAAATATGAAGTTTCAATTTTCGAATCAGAACTTTACAAGGATTATCTGAATTCGGTTTCTCGGAGAGCTTGAAGTTGGAATATTATTTTTTTTTAAAGAAAAGTTGAAATTCCATTTTATTCATTTTTAGAGGTGTAGAAAAAATAATAAAATACTTGATCCTCGGATACAATCAGTTTATAGTTTGCTGGAGTGGGAGGAAGTTGAAGCAAAGTTCTTGTTGCGCAATAGAAAATTATTTTCATTAGTGACTTTCTAAATTGCTACATAGTTCGAAGCTAACATAAATATTGACAAGTGAATCCCGAAGCTCTGACATAGAATAGACAGAATGAGCTAAAATGGTACTGAAACATAACTAAGGTAACACCTCCTAACCATCTAATTTGTAGAGTGTAAATAGACATGGACAGGGAATGAATCTCCTTTGTCGCCAACAGTAATGGTGTGGCCACCTGATGGCAAAATGCTATAAGCAGCATAGTCCACAATTCCCAAGCTCTTGCAAGCATTTATCTCGAATTTCACCTTCTCACTGCTTCCTGCTGCCACAAAAACTCTCTGGAAACCAATCACTTGCTTCACATAACTTGCAGCAATTCCCTCTGGTGGGGTAGAGTAAACTATGACTACGTCGCTGCCATCTTTCTCGCCCACGTTTTTAACTTCAACTTCGAAAGAGAAATTTTCGTTGCATGCTATGTCGCCGATGAGGACTCCGGGGCAAGAGGGCTTGTGGGCGCCACTTGTGTAGTTTATATCATGGCAGTGTTGAAGTTTGCCCAATTTTACGTGGATTGATCTTTGGGGGGCTGTTACTGTATACGTGAAGTTGGTGTAACTAAGGCCATATCCGAATGGATACACTGTGGAGCCATTGAAGAATTTGTATGTTCGTCCTGGATAGCCCAAGCTATCAACAGGCCTCAATGCCAAAGATGTCATGGGCAGCATATCGACATAGTCAGCTTCATGCCATGTAAGAGGTAATCTTCCTCCTGAAAATAGTTAAGATTTGTTATAGAGAACAATATTCACATGTTAAGGTACATTTCATTGCTTCGAGGAAGAAAACTGCAAAACTTACCAGGATTGTATTTGCCAAAGACAACATCTGCAATGGCCTGACCACCTTCCTCTCCAGGATACCCAGCCCATAGGATGGCTGAGATGTTTTCATTCTTCTTAGCGAAGGAGATATCAACACCACCTGCAGACATGATAACAAGAATAACTGGACCTTTAGAGACCTTGGCTACCTGCTCGATGAGTTGAGTTTGATAACCAGGAAGAAGGAGATCCACTCTATCCTTGCTCTCAGCCTCCACGGACAAGTCCAAGCCAGCCACAATTATGGTAGCATCAGCCTTCTTTGCAGCTTGCATGGCAGGGAATATGAAGGAATCATTCTTGCAAAGAATGTCACCACATCCCATTTTGTAATTCACTTTTCCATAGTTAGAGAAGCCATCAATAGGAGCAGTGTACTGGCATGGAATACCTATAAAATGGTAATTATAAGAAAACTTATTAGAAAATATAAAGATAGAGGAAAAGATATTATTAATTATAGATCTATAATAGTAAATTAATTATATAAGATTACCTGCATAATTTCCAATCATAGCCTCTGTAGCATTAGCATGTGGCCCAACCACTGCTAAGTTTACGAATTTAGAAGGTTTCAAGGGCAAAACAGTGTTATTGTTCTTCAAAAGAACAATTCCCTCCCTTGCTGATTCTGTGGCTAACTCAATGTTTGCATCGGTGCATATATCATCCTTACTAAGAGATTTGTATTGAGGGAGTCCATCGAAGAATCCTAACCTCATTAGAACAACATAGAGGTACTTCAATGACTTATCTATATCACTTTCCCTGAGCTTCCCTTGCTGCACTGCGTTTGCTGTGAAGTTGGGGTAGTAGGCACCACAATCCAAATCCAGACCTAAATTACATAAAATGATGAATAAGCCCAACCGTAATTGATGCAATAATGTTTTAAATCTGAGAAAGGATATAAGTGATAAACCAGCTTTAATTGTTCTGGCAACCGCATCCTCTTTTGTGTCGCCAAGAAATTTGTGATCCTCTACCATCACTTGCAATGAATCACAATCTGAGACAATATATCTGCAGAAGTATTTCAATAGTTAAATTCAGTTTGAAGTGACATTTTACAGTGATTTGCTAATGACAACTTAAGAATAAAAAAATAAAATAAAAATTGTACCCATGAAGATCCCATTCTCCTCTAATTGTTTGATTCAAAAGTTTAGGGTCAGCACAAGTTGGAATGCCATTGACCCGGTTGTAAGAGCACATAACGCTGCTAACATCGCCTTCCTTGACACACATCTCAAATGGACGCAGGAAGGTCTCTACCATATCTTGCTCATTCACCTTCAAAATGAAAGGAAAAAAAAATGATAAAAACAAACATATTTGATGCCCAGGTAGTATTTTTAAGAGAAAATATCTTGTTACATACCCTAGCATCAAAATGGTAGCGGTCAACTCCAAGCCAATCATCAACATCGTAGGCAGCATAGTGCTTGCAGCAAGAAGAAACTTTGAGAGGCCTTGAGTTCAAATCATCAGAATTTTCATGCCCGTCAACATCTTGAAGACCTCTAACATAGTTCACTGCATACTTGCCAACCACGAAAGGATCTTCTCCGGGTGTCTCGACGGCTCTTCCCCATCTGGGGTCTCTTACAACGTTGATGTTTGGACTCCAATATGTCAATCCACCACGTCCCAGATTGAACATGGCTCTTGCTTCCGTTGAAACAACCTTAAATAATAATGGAGATCAGATAAGAGTTCATTAATTTGTAGCCTATTTTATGAGAGTTCATTAATTTGTAGCCTATTTTTGGACTGTAACGTTCGGAAAATAAATAATTTTTTTGGAAGAACTTATTACCTGACCAATCTTCTTCCATAATGACTCGTTGAATGCAGCTGCCATGGAAATAACAGTGGGGAAACTTGTTGAACCAGGAACAACTTCGTCATAAAATGTGCCTGGACCGACGTTGGAAACACCATGGAGTGCCTCGGACCACCACTCATACTTGGGGACGCCAAGCCTAGGGATACCCTTAGCATGATTTCCAAGTTGCTGGACTTTCTCATTAAGTGTCAAACGATCAACAAGGTCCTTTACCCTGACAGGGTAAGGAAGCGATTTGTCACAGAAGGCATAGTCTGAGAGTTCCAATCCAAGTTCCTGGAACCTGGAAGGATCGCATACATAGGTGAAATTGCTCCCAGTTTTGGTGGAGTAGTAATGTTTCAAATATCTAGTATCTTCACCATCGTCATGACCTGTCGTGGCATTTTGATGATGAGGCTTTGTGGCAGGAGAGGGAGAGGGAGCATCGGAGGGGGAGGGAGATGGAGGATTTGTGGTAGGAGAGGGAGCATCGGAGGGAGAGGGAGATGGAGGATTTGTGGCAGGAGATGGAGCCGAAGAGGGAGACAATCCTCTTGCATTAGTGGAGATAGCAAGGAACCCAATGCAGAGGGAAATTAATAGAAGAAAACAAACCAGCTTAGCCATGGCTTTAGCTTTGTTTGAGAAGGAAAGCAAGAGCTTCTAGCTTGAATAGTGTGAGTGAGCGATCATTTACGAGTGATTTCCACTCTTTATATAGATGTGCTAACCCAAGTCTTCTACAAGTAAATGGCCACCCTTTGACTTATCGTAATTAAAATCTCGAGATTACTGCTATCAAACCAATATATCCGTTAGAGAAAAGATAAGGAAAATCACCTGATTTTCTCATATATAGTTTTATATATTTACAATGACTCTTACTTAATCAAGATTCTTATTTTCTAATTTAGATATAGATGAAGTAATTCTTAATTACTTGTTTATATATTTAAGCATTTGATTATAATACAAATCAATATATCCTTATATAATTAAAAGTACTAGTTCTAATAAATATAAAGACTATGATTAATGCGAGAAGGATGACTTCTAGTAATCAGCTGTTTTTATGATTTCTAACTGATCTTTTTTTATACATCCATCATTAATATTTGAAGATGAGGTACCCTAAAATTAATATAATTTAATGCACATTATGTTTTTAAGTTTAATCTGGTTATGAAATTATGTTTAATATTTATCTATTACTATAGTAATGATTTCGTGTAACTATAGTAATTATTTAATTAGTGTCATATGTGATATACGCTTTTGAGAGTAATTGTGATAGTTTATCTAAAATTTTGAGGGTAATTGTGATTATTAATGAGATAAATAATCACTTCCGAGGGATTATTTTATCAGCTCCAGACGTGTTTATCAATCCAATATACATATCTGGAAATCTTCAAAATCAAGGCGCAATCTGATCTTGATCAGCTCTTTCAGTTGATTTACTGTTACGTACAATAATAGAAAGGTATCATATCATCCAACCAAGCAAGTATAATAATAGAATGGTATCATATCATCCAACCAAGCAAATCAGCCATCATTTATATATCTAGTTTCCTAATTGTATAGTTGATTTTATGGAAATCAGCCATTATTTATGTAGTTTCCTTTTATAATTGATTTTATGTACAGATGTTACAGTGTAGTACACTGTAATTGACAATTTGACATATTTGTGTATTTTGTAAATCACCCAGATTAACTTAAAACATAGTTTGTTATTACCAACTACAATATTTTTCTAAGAGAAACTGATGATATTTTTAAGTTTAAACCAAAAATACTTTAACAATTAATACACGAAAAATAGATAAAACAATAAGATGAACACAGCTAACTAGTTTTACATGAATATATATATATATATATATATATATATATATATATATATGAATATTGGTAGTATATCCTAAGCATGCATACATATTAAACCCTAATAATTTGTGAACTTACATAGTTAAAATTATTAATTTATTTTAAAAATTATGTTTGACGAATTGTTTTACTATATTCAATAATTTTTGTAATAAAAAAATACAATTTTCAAGATAAATTCTCTTAGAGAGTATGTTAAGATTACCTATATATGAATAGTATAGTTCTGAACGATTAACAAGATCACCCTTAGTTTCAAATAAAAAACTGATTAATTTAATATTATTTCCAACAAAGTAATTCAACTATATATATATATATATATATATAGAAAGTAACATATAAGAGTAGGAAATCATTAGTAATTAGATGTTATTATCAGCTAATTTCTCTTACAAACGATATTAAATTCTTATTCTAATTTCTAATAATTAAAGGTTATATCAGTGGAAACGAAACACCACCATCAGGTCCATCAGTATCACCAACTATAATAGTGTGCCGACCCGATGTTAGAAGACTATTTGCGGCATTGTTCACGATTCCTAAGCTCTTGCAAACATTAAACAACCATCTGGAAACCGATCACTTGCTTTGCCAGAGTTCCGGCAATACCTCTCGATGGCTGCGAGTAAACGAAGACCACCTCGTGGCCATCCATGTTACCTACATTTTGGACTGCATGCCATCTCAAACTCAAATTCGCCCTTATGTTACTAATTAGAACTGCAGGGCATGCGGGTCGGGGTGGGCCAGGGCCCCTTAAGCAGACTATGTTGCGGCAGCGTTGAAATCTATCCGATTTGATGCTGATTGTCGTGTTTGCGGATATTATTTGGTATTTGAATTGAGTGTAGCTGAGACCATATCCGAATGGATTAACTGTAGAAACATTGAAAAATTTATATGTTCGACCTGGAGAACCTAAGCAGTAAACGGGTCTCATTGGCAATAATGTCAATGGTAGCTTCTTGACATAATCAGCGTGGTGCCATGCAATAGGCAATCTTCCTCCTGAAAATGGTCAGTTTTGTAATTGTCACACAGAGACGGAGGCAGACTAGCCCAAAAATATTGGAAAAGAATATTAATTACTTACCGGGATTGTGCTTTGCAAAGACAACATCTGAAATGACACGACCACCTTCCTCTGCAGGGTAGCCAGCTCACAAGATGGCTTTGATTTTTGGATTAAACTTAGCAAATGAGATATCGACACAACCTGCAGACTTGATCACAGGAACAATGGGGCCTTTGGCAGCTTGCGTTACTTGGTTGAGAAGCAGAGATTGGTAACCTGGCAATAGGAGATCTACTCTATCCAATTCCTCGGCCTCGATTGTCAAATTCAAGGCAACCATAATCACGGTAGCATCGACAGTTTTGGCAGCTTCTACTGTAGGACGTATCAAGCCATTTTACTTGCATTAAACATCGAGACATCCAATTGCATTGTTCACTTTTGTATATGTAAAGAAGCCCGTAGTAGAAGAGGCATACTGACATGGAACATGACCACGCTTTCAAACATTAATGCAGTTCGATATATTATTTTCTAGGAAAGAGCATTTTTTTTTTTAATTTCTTTTACTAAATGTTCACATCACATACCTGCATAATTTCCAGTCATGGGCCTCGTAGAATTTCCATGTGGTCCAATCATTGCTAGGGTTTTGACGCTAGTCGGGTTCAAAGGTAAAGCGTAATTATCATTCTTCAAAAGAATAATTCCCCGTCTTGCTGCTTCTGCGGCCAATTCCATGTTTTCACGAGTGCATATGTTACCCTTTCCAAGAAATCTATACAGAGGGTTTCCATCGAAGAACCCTACCATCATCAACACAATTTAAAGGTACTTCAGTGACTTGTCTATGTCTTCCTCTCTAACCTTTCCAAGCTTCACCGAGTTCACTAGGAAGTCTTGAGTACGTGCTACCACAGTCCAATTCCAAACCTGAATCAAACACATATAAAACCATTAAAGTTCATTAAAGCATTAACCATATTAAGAACCTTGCGGTATGTTTCAGAAATCTGAAGATACTAATAACCTGCTTTTAACGTTCGGGCAACAGCATCCTCATTTGTGTCATTAAACAAATTTTTGACTACACACTTTTATTCAATCACAATCTGCAACTATGTATCTGAAAGGTAATTTCGAAATTAATCTAGTTATTGTTAACATCTTTATCAATTGGTAGAGATATTCAGGACTTGGATATACTGTACACGTGAAGATTCCACTCTCCTCTGACCGTTTGATTCAAAAGTTTAGGGTCAACACAAGTTGGTATACCATTAACACGATAATAATTGCTGTAAAACTACTGGCATCGCCTTCTTTGACACACATTTCGAATATTGGTTGAAATTTCTCTATCATATCTTGCTCTGTCACCTTCAGATACAATAAAAGAAATTACTCAGTAATTTGAAACTAATATATGATGATGTATCGACTTCGAATTTTAGTTTTTTTTTCGAAGTTACCCTTGCAGCAAAATGGTAACGATCAACTCCATTTCAGTTGTCAACGTCGTAGGCAGTGTAGTGCTTGAAACATGCAGAAACTTTAAGAGGTCTAGAGTTCAAATCCCTATCGTTTTCATGTCCTTGAATATCTTGTAAGCCTCTGACATAGTTCACAGCATACCTGCCAACAATAAAGGGATCTTCACCTGGTGTCTCTGTGACTCTTCACCAACTAGGATCCTTTCGTACGTTAATGGTAGGACTCCAAAAAGTCAATGCAGCCCGCCCTAGATTGTGCATGGCTCCTGCCTCTTGAAACAACCTACAACAACCTACAACAAAGAACAAGTAGTAGTTTTATTTGTAATGCACCTACATGAAATGACTTTTAAGTATCGGAAAGCAATATTGTTAGTTAGCTTTGAGATGTGAGAACAGTAAGAAAACTTGTTGCACCAGGAACAACATCGTCGAATTTTGTGCCTGGACCAAAATGGGACACACCATGTAGTGCCTCAGACCACCACCAATATGCTGGTAGTCCCAACGTGGGCATGCCCGTAACATTACTTCCTAGCTGCTGCACTTTTTCAACAAGTGTCATCCGGTCCACCAAATCCTTCGCCCTCACATGATAGGGAAGTGATGGATCGCAGAAGGCAAAGCTTTTCATTCTCAATTGCAACTTAGAAAACCTCGAAGGGTCACATACATACTTGAAAGTAATCACATTACAGCTTGTTGGAACAACAAGAAAAGCTATCGAGAAAGCAATAAATATAAGAAAATTGAGAACTTCAGCCATGTATTTATTTGAAAAAGAAGCTAGTACGTATGCAACTGTGTAGATAAGATTATTATAACTTTTTTGCTTCAAGCATTGTTTATGTATTTTTACAAATCATTTCCAAACCCTTTAAATAGTTATATTACGTACGTTCACTTGTAGCTCGCATCTTCAGTTAAATGTAAACCACTCAATTTTCTCATATAATTTTTTATTATGGACATACAATTTCTTAAATTATTACTCTCACCAAACATTGCTACCACGACAACTAAAGGATTTAATATAATAATAATAAAAGAGATTTCACTATGAAAATAAGGATACAAAAAGGGAGATATTAACTTCTATATTTATAGCAGAATATAGAGGTCTTCTAATCCTAATTAGAGTTGAACTCCTATTGATACCATAACTCTAATTTTCCTATTCTTTCTATCAATAGTACTTCTTCTATGACTCAACTAGTATAATAGAAGTCAACAATAATTAGGAAAAAAGAATCAACAGCAAACTATAAAATCTAATTCTATTAGAATCCAAGTCACACTCTAACAATAATCATTACTTAGTATACTCATGAATGTGAAGAAGATCAACAGACCCTTTCAACCATTTATCTGTAATCCAACTTTCCTTACATATTGCAAATTAATATGGTTTTGGCGATGATTATATAATCACGACCTATGTCCCTTAGCTTATCACATGCATGCAATCGCACATTCCACTTTCGTAACATTTATTTTTCTCTTTTTTTTTTTTTTTTTAATCACGTATAAAACACACCCTTTCAACTTCCAAACTTGCCGTGTGTAACCAAGAATTAATTCTAATTAATGGACTTAATCTAATTTTTACTCCTCGTTGAATTAGAATTCAGGTGCACTCATTTTTGGAATTAGGATGATTGTAATGCCATCCCAGTTGTTAATTTGGACCATCACAAAGTAATCCCTAA
Organism: Bursera palmeri; assembly: GCA_026225775.1. NCBI lineage: Eukaryota > Viridiplantae > Streptophyta > Magnoliopsida > Sapindales > Burseraceae > Bursera > Bursera palmeri. Next base: position 9,737 of record JANKKB010027617.1, on the reverse strand, counting down.
GGTTATGGAAATAACAGAAAACTCTATTTAATAACAATCGACCGAGTTAATTTAAATGGGATAAGGAAACAAAAGTTATTATATACATTAATTATGTTTGAAATAAAACAAATTAATGGTGCGACTATTTGCACATAAATTATACTTAAACTAGGTGTAAATCCCGCGCGTTGCGCGGTTATATTTATTTAATGTTATTTTTTTCAATTAAATAAAAAATTGAGTTATAAAATAAATAAGAAAATGATGAAATCAAATAGAATGAGGTACGAATATCTCGCTCACTTTAAGGAGATTCAAGTCGTCTACGGTTGGCAAAACCTAGAACCCGGTACAGCAGCTTTTCTTAAAGACTTGTCTCCTCCAAGATACAACAGCCCAACTATTAGTTGTATAGCTCAAACAAACTCTGGACAAATAGTTGAGTTCAAAGCTCCACCAAAAGAACACACTTCTTTGCCTAAAAATCTCTCAAATAAAAGTAAATGAAAATGTAAAATAATTGTGAATGTTATTGTTTTGTAAGAATCACAATGATAGTCCTATTTATAAGAGAAAATAAGCCACCTAAAATAAATATATGTCATAATCACATGAAGGTTACATGAATTTATACATTCACTTTCTATTCATCCTTCATCCTTAACTCACATTAAAACCTTCAACCTCTTCACTTTTCACTTCCTAACTTCAAAAACCTTCAAATCCTTAAATAATCTATTAAAAAAGATTTAATAAATGAATTAAATATTAAAAGTTATTAAAATTACCTTCAAGTATAGCCTACTTGTCAAAAATCTAAAGCCCAAAAAATCCTATTTGTCATCCTACATGTCAACTATACAAGCTCATGCTTCCGAATTATATAGATATATAGATTATTTTCTGAAACTGAAAAAGGTGTTGGAGAAATGATAAGAGTTAGTTGGCAAGAATGGAAGCCATGATCAATGGAAATGATAGCTGGAAAGAAAACTATGATCAATAGAAATGGTAAGAATTAGTTGGAAAGAAGGGAAGCAATGATCGATCTGCAATGCCTATTACAACAGTTTATTTCCTCCCGCAATGTTCAAATAGATTTACAGTTATTTGCATCTTTGAAACTCTGGTGATTTTCACTTGTCAAAATTGCTTTTTTTTTTTTTTTTTTTTTTTTTTAATTATTAAANTTTTTTTTTTTTTTTTTTTTTTTTTTTAATGATTACAGTTTGATTGATCCCCGTATGTAATCTCTTTCAAATTCAACAATGTATTAGTATTTCAAAGTCTGAATCCAACTTTACCGCCTAAATGACAGTGGCTTCCTTCTTGCTCGGTAAGCAGAAGGCACTAGTTCATTATGTTGATTGTTGCATGTAGAAAATAAGATTAAACCAACACCATTTTTTACTACAGAAAAGGATCAATGAACAAAACTATATTACATTTACCAAATTGGTAAACGCGAATGAAGTAGAAATTTATTTACTTTATATTATTTATTTATTTATGCATATTTAGACGTTAAAATACACTCCTTAACCCGTTTAACCACTCGAGTAACGAACCAAAGATATCAATCAATGCCACTTGGCTTGCTTTATTTGATTGCATTCCCAAATGTATGCTGTTTCCAGAAGAACATACAGAAAAGTGGACGCTGGAGCTCTTGGTGTACAAAGCACAACGGAGAAAATTTATTTCTGATGGGTCCGTTTAACATATCTTTGGGTATCACAGCAAGGAGATGGGCAGATCGGCAAGACATTACCCACTGGAGGTTTGGAGGGAAGATGGATCATTCTGAAAACTGTAAATTGATTTCTTCAGTGGAAACTGATTGCTACAAATAATTTTGTAAAACGTAATGATCATCATTTTTATCAGTGTTGGCTATGATATAATCTAGATTAAAACCATCTGACACCCAGATGAGGAAAAAGTTAGCATCTCAAACATCTACGTGAAAGATACAGCTCATTAAGCATTTTGCTACTATTTACATCCCTTGGTGTCAAAAAGACGGCAACTGCAGCCTTACCGCTGTAATTTAGGTGCCCTTTCAAGTGAATACGCCAGCTTCTTTTGAACTGCACCCAATTTCTAATTTCAACTCTTCACCGACAAAATTTGTTCAGCAAATTCAGCTCAATCCATATATGTGGTCGCAAGAGAATGCACGATTTGCTATAGAAACATAACTTATATAGGACTCACACTTGATCCCTGCATTTACGATTCTGATGTCACTTAAGGCCCCAAAGTGTGGAGAAGCATGTGAAAATTTAGCATGAGATTAGCAAAATAACTCAGCGTCTGAAATTATGATAAAATTTATGTATAAAGCAACATGCCGTGACAATCCTGTCATAAGAAATGAGCCAAGGATACACACTCCGCCAACACATAAGGTTTGCAAAAGTTATTTAACAAACATATCCTGAAGAAATGCACATATCACATTGATCTCACTTTATCAAATTGTGAGGCGAATTTTGTTTCAGGAAATAGAAAACCCTGGAGATTCTAATTTGGAAATATGCTGAAATCAGGATAATGGCAAACCATTATGAGGGACTTTAAATTCACTGATGCTTCAGAACCAAAAGCTACATATGATAGAACAAAAGCAATTACAGGAATAATGGTTTTGTATTTATATTTGGATAGCCACATCCAGCATGTGAGGTTGATCTGATCTGTGGATATTTTGCATCTACAAATGCAATCTCAGCTCCCTTATGGAAGGTAGGTTACGAAGGACTACTATCAACTTTCTTCATAATAAGGTAATGATTATGAGTACTATTTAGGAGATATTGAGTAATACGATTGGTTAAATAAACAATTTTACCTTTATACATTGAACATATAGAAGAGTAGGATAAGAGAAGAAATATGAACCTGATTCCGTGCGCTTGTTGCAGTTGTCCAGGGGTGAGGATGATGTATTGCTGCCGAACTATCATGGATGAAAGTTACTGTTCTTGATTCATCTTGTCTGTTAGTTACTACGACGGGCGGTAACTCTCTCATGACCCATAGTACAAATGCCGAGGGTACTGAAGAACCTAGAAAGAATATACAAATAAGTTTGACAGTATTTTGATTCATTATCAACTTGCAAGGCAGCAGCAGCACAAACAACACAGCAAAATATATTTTGTGAGTTACCGAAGCCATCCTAGGTGATCAAATCCTAATAAGTCTTTTTTAGTGTGAATAGAAACACTGAATTACCAAAATCCTAAATAAATTGAGAATCTTGCGCAATCCAGAGTTATTTGTGATATTAGTAAATCACTCTATAGAAGCATCCAGGTTTACTATTTGCAATTATCTAGAAAACTTGAAAGGGAAATATTATACTACTTACCTACAAAATAATATAGAATGAGTAAGATAGGAGTATAAACACCATTTACTTTTAGTTTATCCCAGTGATAAAGGACCTGCAATCAGTTTAGGTTGTTTTAGAAACTCAATACAAAGAAATGCAAAACCAGAATATATGGTCAATGGAGAAACACATACTGGAATATCAGTTAAAAGGGCTATCATTGCACTTGGTGTAAAACATAAAACAGAAACAACAGCCAATCCAGCAACCTGCATATAACATCACCACTTTCCACCACATCATTAAGTAACTAAAAATTGAGAAGTTAGGGATCTATAAACTTGCCAGAAGTATAGATAAATAGAGAACTGCTTCCAGTAAAGACATAAACTAAACAACAGGCTTTCTACGTAGTATGTAGACGGTGCTATATTAAGTTAAGCTTGTACCTTCCACATCTCAGATGAACCCTCTGATCTAACTGTCCTCATTTTCAAGCATAACATTAGTCCTGGATGTGAAACAGAGAGCAAAAGAATTTGTACGTGTGTTAACCAAAATAGAAACAGATGCAAGGATACCTCCATTCAAATGAAGTTAATCCACTAACACACGGTCAATCAACCACCGTGACTTCCCCGATACAATTTGCTGGCAACAACCAAAATCTTACCCATCCATTTCAACAAGACAAATAAATCATATCATCAATTATTAGAAAGTTGATAAGGAAAAAAAATGATGCTTCTCTGATACTTGCCATTCTCTGTAAACTGGTCCACAAAGACATTCTATTGCAGCATGAGTTCTTGTTTTAGTGATGTCTACAAGTTATTGAGAGGAGGCTAACAATTAAGAGTTATTGACAATTTAATAAATAATCTGCTTCTTTGCAGTTCCTTTTGAGATATTGGAAGTAGAAAAACAGAACTTCATGCAGTTTATTGGTGGCCTAATGATTAACTGTTACTCAAAATTAACATCTTTTATGTGGTTGACAAGATGCTTTGGTACACAAAAAGATAAGAGAACGAGAAAGGGAACTCATATAAAATGAAAAGTGATAAAAAACCTTGGCCATCTCATAAATCCCATTAACAATCCAATATACTTAAGTTTAAATGGTTCAAGCTCCCCCACAAAGCAAAGGAAAATGAATCAACTCTACAAATTAATCTCAGTAACAAATAGTAGCTTTTTCACCATCTCTGTTGAAAAGGTGCTTCAAAAAAGTTACCAAGGCATCAAGTTAAAGTAACTACTTACAACGGTCCAAATTTTTTGACCCAACCTTACCTCATCTACAAATTGAAACTGTCACATGACTAAGTGCCATTTAACATTCCTTGTAGGTAGATTAATTGTCAATAAAAGATTTGTGTCAGATTCATTATGGAGCAGAAAACTATGCATATAACATATTAGAAGGATAAGGTTTTGATGAATACAGCAATATGCAAGTCATCAAGATCATGAGAAAGACTCAAAGAAAAAACTAACTGACCAATTCAACAGCAGGATTCTTTTAGCATAATCTGTAGAAACCAAGTGATTAATCTACACAAATTCAGTACCCTTTCAAGAAAATCTTGGTTCTGATGCTATAATCTATTGTAAACAGGAGCATAACGTCATTAATCAAAGATGAAAATCAACGCACTATTACTAATAATTATATTGACTGCATAAAATGATAGTTCCTTACCGTAACAAGCTAATGCTCCTCCTAACAATAGTACTGCTACAGCAAAAAGAGCAAAATAGACCTGCATGAGATTAAAATCATTGTCCCCAAGGCTATACTAGTTATATTGATATTTTAACTAAAAAAACAGGAATAAAGAAAGAAAGCCCCAACCCAATCATGTGGAAGTACCGACAACCTACTTTTTATTTCCAATGGAAGTTTTCAATCATGTAAACTAGAGGTGTAATCTCTGTCTAGACCTGATATTTCACAGGCTAAATATACAAAAATCTATACATAAGAATAAGTCAATCCAAGTTCTTGTCTCTTATGCAGCAAGTTGCAATCTTCTACAACACAAGCAAAAAATTAGGCATTTATGAATAAATGGATTCAATTAGGTTTCTACTATTCAAATTAGAGAAATTGACATGACATCTATTCCAAACATCCTTGAACATTAACTTCTCATCTTGATAAAAAATTCTTCTTTGTAATTCAGAACATACGCACTTGTAGTTGGACTTATGTGCCAGTCATCCAACAACATATTGTCCGAGCAAAAAGAATATCAATATCATGAACGAATTCATTACACTAGGAGGGTAACTGGTTCAAAAAAATACATGGACATATGAATTAGTGTAGATGGATCAAAATTCATTGTTCCATGAGGTTCTATATACACCACAAACTCATTGAACTCTTGAGCAAGAGTAACCTCATCTCTAATCTCTCTAACGATATAGACATGAAAGCAGTTGATGGTTAACCGTATATACACCTCAATGCTTTCTTGTCACATAATCAGAAACTATGTTACCAATGTCTGCAAAAATTTCAATGTTGGTAAGAAAAGACAATATAGGGACAATTTGTGGCAACATGAATGGGTAAAGAGTAAACTACTATTTAAATATCCATACCCGGGCCATGTCTGAGGAATTAATTGGATTGTCTCCCATCCCAATCCAGATTACCACAGCAAATGTCATCATTAATAGAAATACTAGAACAACCACCTGGTGGACAAAATACAGAGTTAATAGGTTTCTGAACACTGAGTTGTGCAATACATGAACAACATTGCAACTAAAAAGGTAAAATGACCAAAGTGATCATCATGCATTATGTGCATAGAAAGACAACAGTATACTTTCAATCATTCTCATACCAAAATCACAATTTTTTGACGGCTTCCCACATGAATTGACTGGAAAGGGAAACATATCCTATGACTATCTGCATTTGAACTTGCTGTACCTAACGGCCTCTTTAACAAAGCTTCCAGAAAACCGTACTCTTCATCGTCTTCATCTTCATCATCTGCTTGATGACAGAGGTCGATCCTATAAAAAGTAAAAAAAAAAAAAATACAAGTCCAACAAAGTCACAGAGTATGGCTTATAAAAGAGAAATAAATTTTAATCAGAAAGCAAGATATTGTAACAGAACTACGTATGCTCTTTTGGACATGAACTAGGAAATACAGCATTTGCTTCTGTAGAAATCCCCTTTGGATATGAAAATCTCATCTGATTTATTGAAATTTGAAGACTACTTATGGCATGAATGAAATAAATAAAATTCAAAAGACGTTCTCCATTATCAAATATTTTAGAGAAAAGTACAAGGACATACCAGAATGATAGAAGTAGAAGAAATGCTGCAAACAACAGAATTCTGGGCAAGGCTGCAAAGCAGAAATTCGCACAACTCAAATATGTTTACTAAGCTCTTAATACAATAACTATGGGAATAAGAGACGCCTACCCATAGCAATAAAACCACAAGAGTATGACCAGCACAGCCATCCATTGCAGGCAGCAAAAAGCGTTAAAATAAAATAAAGGAAGTACCCTGTCAAGTCAGAACTAAATAATATAAGGACCAGTTCTAGCTGATGATATATGTAGCATAACACAAAATGTCAAAATGAAGAATACAGATTCTTACCAACATTAGAAAAACCAATCAATAGATGAAAGACCTGTAATTTGACAGTCATTTGTATCAGTCCATGTATTAGAATGGAAATCAATTTAGTAGTTTCTTCACACACACAGACACAAACACAGAGAAAAGAAAACCATGAAGAAAAGGAAAGCAAAAGCAATAACTTGATCGTACCGCAAGTAAAAATAAAGTAAACAGACAGGTTCACATGCATCACATGATAAGGACACTTAACATGATGCATTGACAAGTTAACCTCCCTTCTATCTTTCCAAAAAGGAATTTTCTAGCTAGTAGGACCTATTAAGACTCTTGCTCCTTAAGGTCTTACTTTTTATGGAGTCCCTTACAGAAAATATAGCACTTACTTTTTGACGAGTCCAGCCGAGTGGTGAATTCCTTGAGTGAATCCTTATTAGCTGGCACTCAGAGTTGGAAAATGATTGGTCAGTTTACACAAACATACAAGAAAACAGAAATGAAAAGAAAGGAGAGAGAGAGAGAAGGGGAGAGGTAACATTGAACAACATCTTCAATAACTTATTTTCTTCCTATAACACATCTCACGCACAGAATTTTTATAAATTATTCTACCAGTTTTGTTACCATGTAATTGAGGCGTCTGGCTCAATTGGATGAAATGGTGATGGACATTGCAAACACCTAGTAGTTTCAAGTTTCCATTATGTTGAATAAGAATGTCTGATGACAACCATCAGATATTTTTCTCCACAAATGTCCAATATTTACTGAGTAAATCCCTTGATTGTTTTGGCATATATCTATAGATTGAACATAGGTTGTATACTCAACACAAACTGTTACTTCCAAATTTTCCTTTCTCACAAGAAATTTTGGTCATAAAGTATCAAAATTAGTGAAATTTATAAAACTCTGTTTAACGATACATATAAATTGCTTATTGATATATAAATTGAAAGCATTTACTAACACTAGTGAAAACTAGCAAATATCACAAGTCACATTCAGCATGTATACAGAGAGTCCATTGACAGACACAAACATAGCTAGCACCTAAGTAACCAACAAAGCCCCAGCATGAACTCACAGACCAAATTCATAATTATAGTATCTGGATACTACATCGCACATTTAAATGATACTAATCCGATGAATACCAAGCAGTTCTGTCTCTTTCAAATGAACATTACCAAACCCAGTACAAGCACTTCCATCAAGAAAACAAATTTCCTGACAATTTGAATAAAAATTTTTAAAGCGAAACCCACAATCGATATTCCTAAGAAAAAACAGCTTCACACCCACATAGGAAAAACATAGCTAAAAACCACACAAAATTCTATTATCTTTTCTACGCTATTAATGAATCAGCAAAACAAAAGAACTATAATTAGAACACAGTTTGCTCATCTAAGAACTCTAAACACATCCCAACCCAGGTTTGGAACTAAAAATCCCACTAAAAGAAAACCGAAAATGCCATTCCAAACCTACATTTATCGATTTTTACACTATACCCACAAACCAAAAACCAACAAAGTTCCAATTAAACCAAGCAACTATCAAAACAAAATTAAAAAAAATTAAATAAAGTAGAACAAACCTGAGTGAAAGCAATAACAGCAATAATGCCATCAACACAAAGAAGACCCACATTCACACCCGCCAATATTGGTGGATAACAGGACCCTTCTCGCAGTTCAGGCATTTTTTACTCTAGAGATAATATATATGTATAAATATAAACAAAAATATATGTAAAAGTATCAAGTTTATTGCTTTTCTCTCCCAGATGAAAATGAGGAAGAATGAGGTCTGAAACTCGAACTATCTAAGTGTAGGACCAGAAAACTAATCCTTCTGCAGGATATCTTCCATGCAAGATCTCTTGATGATTCTGTCTACCATCAAAGAGACGATTTTTATGGGAAGAATTTGTGAAAGTTGAAGTTTTTTTAAAAGACGATTATGGAGAGGCAAAAAAAAAAGGTTTTTTTGTGGAAGTTACGCGCCAGCGCGTGCAGTGAAGGGGTTGAGAAATTTAGGAGATTCCGTGATCCTCTCATTTTGACCTAGTATTTTGACCCTACATTCATTTAACTTATTCCTTAATTTCGTCACATGATCATAAAACTCCACTATTAATAATAAAAATTCTTGCATTTAAATATATATATATATATATTTTTTTTTTTTTTTTTTTTTTTATTGAAGAGCAGCAGAGCAAGGTGGCTTGCGTTTTAACTTCTTGTTAGATGGATGCTTTATACTATATTGTTTCCAGAAACATGACAATAATTTTCACTTTTAAAAATCACTGAAATGTTGTTAAGGTTCTTCTACATGCTGGGACCAGAGGAACCCACCACCAGAAAAACACAATGACAACAAAGGAATAGCCTAGACAACAACTCCAAGTCCAAGACCAATACCAGCTTTGTTGTCCTTTCAGCCGCCTTCGTTTAATGGACTTAATAGGTCTTGAAAGCCAAAGCCCCTCACCAACTGAACTCCTTGCTTAACCTCTCTTGCTGCTGTGCTCACTCTTTAACTTTTCTGCGCATGACTATAAGTCATCATGAACTTCTGATCAATCAGTGGAATGGTTGATTTATTTCTGTATAAGTCAACCCACATCAAAAAATTAATCTTTCTGCAAACCAGCATTTAATTCTATTCTTGCAATTCTATGTACAAAAATGAAAGGTTAAAGGCAGAAAATTTTAAAAAATAAATAAATAAAGGGAAAGCTACACTACATTTGATCAGTTAAAGAGTTCTGCATACTGT